>JAPYZA010007884.1:0-15590 GCA_030522685.1 Eupelmus azureus | reverse complement strand
CGAGACTGAACCAGCCTACGGGTACTGTCAGCTCTTAATACGTTCAGCGTGTGGCTGCTCCAAACGCCTCATTATTCATCAAATGCAGATGTTTGCTTAAAGAGGGCCAGCATATATTTTTCTTAGTCAATGGCCTTTATGATTATTTATGCTTTTCTATTTACTAGTCTTTCAGCGTCTAATGCTTTGCAGAAATACTAGCTTTACTCTCTACTATTTTCATTTTTTTCTTGTGCTGACGCAATTCTTTATTAAGACAATTTCTATTTTCAATTTTTAAATAAATAATATTAATATTTATTTTTCTAAGAATTACAATTAGCAGCACATGTAATTATTAAATTTTGACAGGCACATTTACAGCAATTTCATAAATTTATTAAGTGTATCAAATTAGATTAGTAAGATCCAATAAATGTCTTTTGGTAATTAATACTTAAAAATTACTTACGAAATACGGTTGATTTATAATTCGACTTGCATTCGTATGGGTATTTATAATGTAGTTGTGAAATAGTATAAAAAAATCTTAAGTGAGACTTTATTTCATTAAAAATACTAAAACCATATTATGAATAAGTTTATTTAATATATACATTGAAATAAGTAACGGTACCCTAACCGCAGATTGCGAAAATTGTTTAAAAAATGGGGATTATTCAATGCATTATTCAAGAATTCTTTAAAAAATTAATATTTGCTGATTAAAATAAAATTCGCGATAATTATATTACATTTTTTAGTAAAACGTGATAATTTACGTGATTTTTTATTTACGAGGGACGTTAGTGTTTTAATAACAGGTAAAGGCATTCAAGTGTTAATTTTACGAGCCTTCAATCCCCCGCGCCTCTGTTATTAAAATACTAACAATAATCATAAATAATCGACATGAAGCATGCATATAAGCCCGAGCAGGAGGAAAGCATTTATAATTTTTCATTTGATTTACTCGTGTTCCGTTTTTATCCATTCTTATCAGCTAAATATCTCTAAACTGCTTAGAACTACGGTTCGAAATGCCAATGGAAACGTTATCCACGTGTTATAACAAGAGAGAGCGTGAGAAAACTGCAGGCGTCATATGAAGCTTTCCGGCACATATATATGCGGCACACGCGCTATTGCAATGCAATCCCGAGCGCTAATTGTATATACGAAAGAGTCTAGTTCGCGTGCTGCATTAATTCAAGGATTTCGAAAATATCTATGCAGCTTAGATATTTATTTAAGTTGGATTTTTACTGGACACGCAGAGAAATAATTTTGAATTTCGGAAGATTTTGCTGTGTAAGAGAATATAATTGCCGCGGCGAGGTTGTTTTAATTAGAAGTAACGGTCGGTCTTAGCGAGCGCGGTGGAAACCTGAAGAGTTTCTATAAGGTACTTGCTTTACTAGCCTTGGCTAAGAAATAAAGTAAACATTATTGAATTAGAGTTATAGTAATTAATATTTTCTGGATTTTTCAAGAAAAGCTATAATTGACGACGTGAGCCGATGAGTAGATTAGAATGAAATTTATATTGCTAGCGTCTATAAATAAGAAATTTTACAGAATAGCTGCATACTGCAATAAGTTTTTATTGATATCTAAGCTTTGTAGCAGCATAAATATGGCAAGTTGAAATTTTGCATTAATTGACAAGCACAAGTAAATATGAAAATTAATTCTATTGTTTATTTTATATTATTCTATATTATATTATATTATGATTAACAAATAATTTAAGTTATATAATATTTTTTTTAATAATACTAAAACTACCAATAAACAATTTATTACTAAGGATTAAAAAAGTACATTGTAATGGAATATATATACAACAATTGTTACGCGGCTCTCCATTGGAAGGTGCAGCTATTCCCCGAAGGAATTATTTTTTTCAATACTGATTTCAAAATCACATAAATTATGGTAAAGATCCTTTCAAACACTGAACAATAACACTTTTACACTGCAGAAATTATGTAAAGTCCAATATATTCTTTGATACTATAACTAGACTCAACAAAACTGCCAATCTTATGCAAATACATGGTTTTCATAAAGAAAAAAAAAAAAAAAAAAAATATTAGAATCTAGAGCCATTCAAAAACATAACTTCATATGAGAAAGTAGCTTTTCTTCATAATTGTTCTGCTTCCGAGAATTGTTTTTCTTTTTTTAAGTATTTATGTATATCATCTCTTGTATGCATGCATTATGCATTTTTCCAACAAGATAGAGGTAATACTTTATAACTTGATTTTCAATTATCATTTATAATACTTTGACGTGCATTGTCAGCCATTTTAATAGCCAATACTTCAATATTAATCGAATATCTTGCAGAAAAGAAACGAACAATAACTGTTTTTGTTTGTGAACTTGAGCAGTTTAGCAATAAGATATATACTTGAAAAAAGGTACGAGTAGTAATCTTGCTTGTCAAAATAATTGAGATAGCTTGTTATGAAAAGGAGTCCGAGTAGGTTGAAAAACGTTTTTAATAACAATAATAACAACGATTCCAATAAAAGCATAGAGAAAAGAGAACACGCATGCAGAATCGCGTGTTCTGAACGTTTATGTTATTACTTACAACATACGCATCAACGAGTCTCGTTGTCGACAAATAAAAAATGATTAAATAAGTATAACGCTACCTATAGGTAATAACAACAGCATTTTCTGTTCTAGTCCATGACTTAACATTAACCTAGTTTAGCCATCAAAATATGTGTTAATTTTCAACTACTATACGATATGATTAACAAAAACTAAAAAAAGTTAAATTTCTAATCTTTGTTTTTCTATAGGTTATTTTGTAATAAGAACATGTAGTTTGAAATTATTGATTTACAAATTTTCAAGTCTTTCATTAAGTAAAATAATCAAATAGGTGCTGGAATAATGTTCTTCTTTAGTCAGAAATCATCTTTCGCAAAGATTTCACTTAGTTGTAAGATAAGTAAAATAATTGTCCAATGTAAGGAAAAGCTCAATAAGAGGAAGAAGAAGAAGAAGAAGAAGAAGAAGAAGAAGAAGAAGAAGAAGAAGCTGGAGCAGCCGTGCATAAAATTACGGATCGGGCGCACTCTTCGCCCACGAGCAATTAAAAGATCATCGGAGAGGCAACGCTAGGCAAGCTCTAATGGACACAGCGAGCGCACGTGTAGCAATAATCATCGCGCTGGCCTATATGGGGCCCTGAAGCTAGGATATGAGATTTAACGAGGCTACAGATAAAGGGCGCGCCGATTCGCCGTTTCACCGTTTCGCCGATTCGCCGATTCGCCAAGGGATCGATCACGCCGGGCCGTGCATCGGGCATTTATCATCGGGGCCAGGCCGCGGCCGTGGGTGTTGCCGAGACACTGCTACAGTCTTGTACACGTGTTGACGATTTTTGCACTAGAGTGTTATTCTCGCGCTAAGGGGACGACGCTGGAGGCCGCTTTCATTTGGAATTTCACGGGGGATAAATAATTTAATTGTTGACTACTGATGGATTTATGCTTGCTTAATTTTCATATTGTAATAGTTCCTTTTTTAATTAATATATTCAGAAATTAAACTTGCCGATTAAAAATATGTATAAATACATTATTTTCATTAGAAATTGCTAAAAATGTTAATTAATCTTAAAATGAAAAACGGAAAACGGAATTTTTTCACAAGTTATTCATAGAATTGGGCAAGATAAATTTATATTTTGATAGATTTGTCTTGAATTGTCATGATTAAAAAGTTTTGTCTGTCGACTATTAAAAAGTTCTAGTTCTTTTATTATCATGTATTTATTTAAAATAAAAATCGAATAAAAAGAAATAATTTCCTTTAATTGTCGGCAACTGCAAGGCATATCATCTAATCATTGAGCAGATGATTTATTTATTTTTTTCTTCATAAGTGCTGTCTTAACCTATTTTTCGACAGATTACTAAATATTAACTTAAACTTTTCAATGAAACAAGCTTTGTAATTTTTTTTAATCAAAAGATTTTCATCTATTAATTTGAAGATTGAAATAAATATAAAATTGAAAGAACGAAGTTGTTGATATAATGGAAAAAATAATTAGCATTATGATTGGAAAAGTTATTGAAGTGACTTTTGGGCTTATCGGTAGTAAGCGATCGGCGCTCGGTTAAACGCAGGTTGGGCTGAATGCGGTCGAAACTCTTACCGGCGGATTCCTGGTAACTCTACGCTTCAGAGCGATTTCACATATCGGATTACGTTTGTGCGAGCGCGTGCTGTTTTCCATGTCGCGCGAGCTCCGACAGCAAGTATTGTCCGATGAAAGTAGGAGAAAAAAGAGTCTTTCGTCGGTTAGTCGCGCGCCCGCGACAAAAACTTCTCCGGCGCTTCGGCTCACCTGCCCGCGTTATTTATATTGCGGACGCATGTGAAGCTTTCCCTTCGAATCACGCACCTCAGTTCTCATATCAGCCTGTTTTGCAAGAATCGATCGGGATGTGCAGTAGCGTGGATGAAAATTTTAACACAACTTACAAAGTTCGCAGCGGTAATAAATTACATGTATGCCTATACTGTACACCGTCTGCCTCAAACTCCCATTTCTAAATTTAAATTTCTAGAATTATTAATAATTATTAGTACATTTCGATACGGGTGTGGAAGGTGGTTATTTGCCTCGTGAGACGTTTTTCAAAATCACCTTACGCACCAGTATCGAACCGTATTTTATACCACGAGAGCCGAAAAATCATTTTAAAGTTATGATTTTGAGGTTAGAGTGGTATAAAAATTATTTGTTTTATTTGACTTAATTAGAATTACTTATTCGTCGTCTAATACAACACGACATATAGATAGATAGATAAATTTATTATTGCACAAGTTAAGTACAAAGTAAATAATACAACAATTTAAGTATAATGCCTATTAAATAATAGGCCATATCATTGGAAATACATTAATACATTATTATCGATATCACATTTGGCCTTCTTTATAACCACAAGTTCTGATCAATTAATTGACGTAACATATATCTATCAATCAGAGTATGAAAATTTAATATCAAGAGATAAAAAAGTCTACATAGTAATCATCACAACACTTTAAAAGCTCTGATCTCAAAGGACCGTGTCAAGTAACACTTTACCTATAGGTATAGAAATAAAACTTAACCTATAGGTGTATATATATAAAAAGCGATAGTAACTAGTACTAAGTCAAGTAAGATAAAGTAAATGTAAAAGAGTTGCGATGTAAAAATATAAAATCAAAATAAAAAGTAAAGTTTAAAAAATAATAATAAAGATAAATTTATCTACTTATCTATATTCTGATTTAGCTAATTATCAGAAACAAATTATTTTGATTATTTCAATCAATAAACTTCATAGAAATTTGTTGTTCAGTAAACTGTATAAAAAAGTAGAAAGGTAAAGTCCTAAAAATAATGGCCATTATATAACTGTAAACATAGGTAGCCGCAGAGAGAAAAGTAAAAGCGAACTAACCGCAGCGCAAATCAAAGATCGAGATAATCTCGGGGAAAAATGAAATGAAAAATAATTGAATTGTGCCAAGCTCGAGGGAAAATGAATTCTCATTGATTTTTTTGTTCCAAATGATTGGGCATACCGAGGGGACAAGGTCAAGCAAACCAGACGAATGATGTATAGATGCGCGCTATGCGGAGATATGGATGAAGAAATATTGTGCTTGCGCGAGGTCGGAGCAGTCGATCGAGAGGATCGCGTATCCGTCGAGGTGGGTAATTTCGCATCGGAACGAAGCGTCCGTCGATTGAACGCGCGGCAGCGTCTCGCTCGAAATCAAAGAGCACGCCGAGGCTGAGAATCAAGGGGGAGAGAGAGAGAGGGGGAGGGGGGGAGAGAGAGAGAGGGAGAGAGAGAGAGAGAGAGAGAGAGAGAGAGAGAGAGAGAGACAAAAGCAGGAAGAGAAGAGGCAGACGGAGAAGGCAAGAGATAAGCCATTGGCACGTAAAGGATGGGGCTGGCCGAGGTCGTTCACGCCTAAAACTTGTAGTTTTCGAGAGCTGGAAGATTGCAAATGAACTTGTTCATTTAACTTTCTTATCCAATGATAAGAATAAAAAGGATTTTAAAGTCTTATCAATATTATAGGTATTAATTTATATCAATATTATTAATCTCCTTAATAAACAATCAGGCTATCACGGCAGAGCACGGTAATTGGTTTGTCAAAAATTTTTTTGAATTCAAATTATAGTAAAAAAATTATGTTTCCCGTTAAAAAGTAATACAATCATGCATTTGATAAAAAGCTTATTGTATACAACTAAACATTTATTAAATAACAGTTGTCAAATTAGATTTTGAAATTTTCATTCTCTTAAAAATAACATGAAGACTTTCAATTTTCTTAACGTCGATCAACTATAGGACTGTAGGCCAAAGTGAATCTAAAATAGAACAAGATAAATAGTCTTCGTATACTTATAAAAGTATATAAAAAAAAAAAAAAAAAAAACAAAGAGAGCGCGCACGTATGATTATTCAATAACATGGTGTAGCGCGCGTATGCAGCACTAATTCGAGGCTCTCGCTTACTCGCTGCAAATAAAACGAGGCTCCAGGAGTGCGCGCGCCGTAGGATAGATGTACTCTCCTATACGCACGTGCATTTGCGTGTCTCGCCGCATATTGCAGTAGACAGAAGGAGACGTGCTTGCACGTTTATGTATATACATATATGCGCACGCGTTTATATTTGAGCCAGATCGTCCTTCGAGCACCTTTGGATATTCAATAGAGTTGGCGAACGTAGAGTTTGTACAATACGCGAGCAGTTCGTATGCTGTGAGTCTTGGGATTTGCAATTCATTGTACGAGCGATTGAGTGCCTGTACGAACGGATTTGTTGTTGACAGAATTAGCGCAACGATGCACTGCTAGTATTTTATTTACTGAAATTATTTATTGCTTTGTTATTTTGTAATTTAAGCCACAAGTGTTTAAAAGAGCCAGTTCTCTATACTTATAAGAATCTTTATAAAAACATAAACATACCAAATGTTTCTAATTATAATGATTGCCTGCTAATTTATTCTAATTACATTCACGAAGAGGTAATTCCAAAGATCAAGGCTAGATTTATTCTCAAACAACTAGCGTAATTACACGTCCGCTTTGAAAAAGCTCGGTAAAAAAGCTCATTGTATCATACTCGCACGTAATTTCCGCGCAATTATCGCTCTCTTCACCCCAGCCCTGGCGCAATATTACATAAGCCGACGGGCGCGCAGTGCGTATCTCTGCGCATTCTGGCTCTCTCTCTCTCATGTGCAGAGCGGATAAAGAAAGGAAAGAAGAGCGAGGAATATAGAGAGACAGCGCGGGCGGCAGGAAGGAAGTCCACGCGTGTAGCGAGAGATATCAGCGCGATAGTTGGGCTCAAAAGGCGCCGCCGGGAAAGGAAGAGCGCCGAGAATTTCGACCGTGCGATGATTTTTTGCCATCACGTCGGAAAGAATCGCCGCTCCGTTCCTAGTGTCATGCGCCCCTTTATCTTGCCATCGCTATTTTTACGAGACTTATGAAACTTGTTTGTTTATTTTATTTTATCATAGACTTTGCCAGTATTGTGCTGGATTTTCTGTTCTCGTGACCGCATTGTTTGGCCGAGAATTCTGATTTTCTTTTCAATTTCATAGATGCGGAACAATAGAGTTGCAGTTGGATTTGTAGGAATGTCTGAAATTTTTAAAATAATAATTTGAACGTTTAATATTTAAGATTAACTTTTCATGGAGAAAAAATAGTATACTTTAAAACTAAGCGAAAAATAATATATTTATTCTTTTTCTTTTCATAATTTTAATGGAGCATTGTTGATAAAAATATATCTAAAAAAAAAAAATGTTTTTATTATTTCATTAGAAGCATATAAATATTAAATAAAAGTACGTCGCTAATAAATTGATAGTGAAATATTGATCATGATGTGTTTTCGAATCAGCCCAAGCACAAATATCATTCCTTCCATAAACAATAAAAATCAAGTTTTAAAGTATCAATCCAGCCTGAGCAGCTTGATCCAGCATCGTCAATAAATAGAATTTTTAGAACAGCACCCTTATCAGCCAACAGTATGCAAGCAGAAAAAAGAAAAAGGGTTGACGCGATCGAGTTAGCCAAGGTAGCGGTCGCACGAACAGCTTGCTGCTTGTTCAAAGCCTTCACGCATGACGAAGCTTACACGCGAGCTTGCATACTGTGTTATATATACGCAGGCTCTTGCAGCGCAGCGATGTCGTTTTTCTCGAAGTGCACTGCTGTGCGCGCACGCACACCATAAACATTTCGCATTATTATTCGGAGGCCGTTTGTTTTCCAAAAGGTCTTCTAGATGTACGCGACGGCGGCTTCAGAATGCCCGGTAAAGTGAAAATTTATTGGATTTTACTTACACTTATTAAAATGATTCGATGTAGAAGCTATTAGGGATTGGAGTTGATTAATTGATATAAAAACAATCAGGTTTAATGAGCTATTTAATAATAAAATTTAATTCATGTAGTCTATTACAATATTTTAATAGGCTTCTATATACCTTTTAAATTGATAGACAAAACGTCACAATCAAATAAAAATTAATTGATTAAAATATTAACAGTGAACAGGCAGATTTATTGTCATCTATTTATGCAGTATTTTAGAATAATCATGATAAATAATGTTCAACAAATAGTATAAAATGTTTAACAAAAAGTTTGTATTATTATTGTAACTAGCATCACTATTTTTCTCTCATGGCTTTAATTCCGCTATGTTTGTATAATCGCTATTTTTATAGGGTTGCTATAATTAACTAATTACAATTTAACGAGCCTTGATGTACTAAAATTAAACTGCCGCTACTTTAGGGATTCCAGGAAAAACAAACAATACAGTATAGGTCTTGGAAAAGCTAATCTGAACTTTCAATTAAGTATGAGCTTATACATATAGATAAAACTTTTTGAAAGAATTAGTATCCGGTCTAATCATAGTATAGAGTACTATATCGATATTTATATAGCGAGTGTATCTTGGGAAACAAAATCTAACAATTAATATATAAATAATAGAATGAGATTTTCCATTTCATTGGAATAATTCTGCTGATATAAATTCGTAAACCTCATCACTGTCTGTATTCTTTTAGCTAACGAATACATATTCCATCTAGGCTTCATAACTCAAAAGCCAGAAAGTAGACGTCGAAGAAACAAAGGCTCGGCCTTGCACTTTTCAACGGAACGTCAAGGCAGTGTGCCTATGGTATTATTTCACTTTTGCAATTTCCCGCGAAAGCTGACATATCAGGGGGTGGAGGCAAACCTAACGTGTACTAATGGCGTTCGGTTTGTTTTCGGTCGGGAGCTATGAATGACGCACAGGCCAGTCCGGGTATGCGCGCGTGTCGATAACCGAGACGCGATATTTTTAGAGCACGCGCGCGAGTGGAGCAGTCACGTACCGATTTTTTTTCTTTGCTCCTTTTTCGCTATCTCTAATGCCTTTTCGCTCGTCGTTAGATCGTGATGAACGTGGACGGAGATGACGAACTCTGCCAGTGCTAAGTTTATCATTGGAAATGAATGAGTTTGAGATCATCTGACTTGATTCAGAGATAATCTATTAATTCTTTTATTTTGCAGAATTATTTTTGAATATGTGCATTTGAATGAGAATCTGTATCTTTGTTGTCCGTCTTGTAGGATTGAACTTTTATTAAAATATAACACCCTATTTTTATAAAAAAATTTATATAGAATACATTTATTGAAACCATTATCCAAATGAAAGTTCCTTTAGTTAAAGCTAATAAATTTTGTTGAATCTTTAGAATGAAATAAAAGAGTACGACGGACGATTCATTGAGTTGAGCTCCGAGCGACAGTAAAGCAAGCCGTAACAAAGGGTAGGAAAGGTAGCTCATCTAGTGCAATTTTTTAATTTGAAATGAAGTTTCTTTATATACGCGCTGCCAGTATACCGGCTTAATGTCAATATGAAGGGCTATTTCCTTGAGCTAAAAATTCCGTATATTTTCGTGCATAACCCATAAATCATCAGGCGAATGAATCGAGAGTACAAAGGAATTTACATGCACCAGCGCGAGTGCAGCCATAAACTTGCAGGAACAAATTTTCCCATAATTCTTCGTGTGACAGTAAATAGAGATTTTCAAAGCGCGCATAGGATGCAAGCTGTAAAACTCTCTATTTATCTGTGTTACACGACTCGAATATACCTAAGAACGTTATAGTAATCAAGCGAAATATAATAGAAATTGAAATAATTTGAGCGGCTCGATTACCGTCAAGTGTTTAATCTAGAATAGCGATAAATTTTACCTTTTTGAAATAAATACCCTGCAATCATAATCTATCATAAAATAGATAGTTACACTTCTTAGAACACACATTCTTTATTGTAATTTATGATTTAAAAAATAATTATTAAAATTTTTGATTTTATTAAATGCAGTTAAGATTAAAATAATCAATTCTTCTTATCATTTATAAGAAATAATTTTTTTTAATACAGATAACAGGATTAATTTGATTTTAATAGTCGATACAAAATGCAATTTCGGCTTAAAATGTAATTTTATTTAATCAAGATTGCAAAAAGTGCAGCGGTATCTTACGAATTATTCTACGAAATACGTAATTGTGCGTGCTAAGCGAAATTACAAATAGCTGAAATTCATACGTTTAAGATTTCAATTCGGTCGCATATCTTCGTATCGTTTTAATTATTCGTATGGTTCACTTTTTTATGTTTAATATCTCCATGCATTTACAAAGTATACAGAAGCTATTGAAAATTCCTCAAAAGAAGATAGAATAATAGTTTATCACCTTGCATTAATTTCACAGTCAGAAAGAATTTTACAAATTGATATTGTCTTTTCAAAATAAGGTTGAAGGGTCTTCAAGTAGAAATATATCCGAGAAACTATAGAGGAACCCAAAAATTTGTTTAATAAAAATCATTAATTATTTTAATAAATTTGATTTTATCTTTAAATATATCTTTAAATAAATGATAATAAAAAAATTTGTTCAACTTATTCGATTCATTTTTTTTAAACAATTTTTGAGTTGTCGCATTTCATACAAATGTATACTTAACCCCTTAATATTTTCTTAAGTCGGTGTGAAACTCTCCTTATACAAAATAAGGAAAATCTTAATACCAATTTTTATTTATTTATTTTTTTCGATTTTTTTTTAAAATTACAACGACCTTACGTAGTTATTCTTTATTGAAACAACATGGGAAATTAAATGCGAACAAAATGTTCACATATTTTTGATAGTAAGGATATGGTTTCACATTATTTTAAATAAAATAATATATCAATTACTAATAAAATAAAAAGTAATTAATAATTTTAAAAAAATTAATAATTTTAAGTTTGCTTACATTTTTTAATCAATTTATGGAATGAAATAAGACTTTTCATTTGAAAATACTTGTAAAACTGAAAAGCGTTTAAAAAAGTATTACCGTGAGAGTTTAAAGCGTTATATTTTCTTTCAGGAGAAAAATATTGTCATTCAAACATTCAAAGAATGCTATTTAAATAATAGTGATAAGAAAGTATTGTGCCAGTTGGTGCATTGTAGCAAAGAAAAAAAGAGAAAAGCGATTGTTCTCACAAGTAAAAATCTTTTCCAAAGCGATCTCTAAATTCCGTTGCTATCCCAATTGCGCTCTTTACTTGTGATTAAAACATAAGAGTTAATCTTGAAAGCTTCGAGTGCTTTAGATCTCTGGAGAGAGAGAGAGAGAGAGAGAGAGAGAGAGAGAGAGAGAGAGACTTACCAGGCTTGCGTCCGGGCCAGTGAATCGGCGGTGGGTAGCGATATTTGGGCGGCGGCCTGTAAGCAGCTCCTCGGTACGGTGGCGAAGGGCAGGGCTGCGAGCTCTCGTACAGCAGGACACAGCGCAGCGAGCACTTCTGATGCCGCTGCGCCTCCAGGGTTGGCCGGTGTTTCGGGGGAGCCGGCGCTGCTGGCCCGTCGTACGGAAGAATATGGATGTAGGCGCTCGGCGCGGCCGTGGCTGAATCCCGCTGGCGCGCTGCTGCTCGCCTTTCGCGGCTGCTTTCGCTCGACTCGCTCAGAGATTTTCTAAGGTACTTGTGGCTGAACGCCGGAACGATGAGTTGCTTGTTTGCGAGAGGAATTTCCTGGGATGTTGATGAGATTTCGTGAGAGAGGTTCTGAGAAATGTTCTGCCGAAGCTTGCGAGCTTTTACGTAGTTTTCGAAGGGATGATATCTCGATCTGCGATCGAGGAAGATGCTTCCGCTCTTGGCGCGGCGGGCTACTCGCCGGTGCGACTCTAGGCTTGCATCATAGTCGAGATCGAATGCAGAGGATGCCAGGCAGAAGAGGAGGAAGAGAAGAGCGACTGTGGTACCGGCGGGGGCGGTACGAAGGCACAAGATCGACTTTCCAGGGTACATAATGGGCTCACCCCATGCCTCAGATTATTCTCGTCCTGCGTCGCCTTTGACGCATATTTTTTAACCAATCCACCTATTCTATATTAGAGCATCTATTCGCTTTTCATTAGCTTCTCTTCGAAACATTTAACTTAATACTCTAATTTACCTACACTTGAAAATAAACACTATTTTAATTAAATTAAATTTTCTTCTTCAATTATATTTGTTTATATAATATTTTTACAGTATGGTAACAATTTCTTAGAATTTCAATTGTTTAAACACTTAAGCAAAATGACTAATTTTGCTTAAAAAAGAATTTAGTAACTGGATCGAGCGTCGAGAATAATGTTACTTCATTAGTTAGTATAATAAAAAGTTGAAGGAATAAAAAAGTAGAAAAGCGCCGAAAATATGAGTCTCGGGCTGGAGCGCAAAGCCTGTCGAGAGTGTTGTAAAGCCGAAAAGAGAGAAGGAAGAGAGCGGCTTTAGTGCGCGAGCTCGCGTTCGGCAGACTGACTGTTGGCGCGGGCGCGCGAGCGCGATGCACTGCACCGGCACGGTCCGTGCGATAGACTGGCCCCCGCGGTAGTAGTTCGCCATTTGCCATTGGCTCCGTTTTCCCCACCTTGCGCGGAGCGCTCTACTCGCTCTCCTCTTCTCTCGCTTGCGCTCGCGCTCGCAGCTTCCGCGAGATGCTCGCACCAAGCCCTTTCTCTCTCTTTCTCTTTCTCTCCGTTGGCGAGCCGCGTCGTGTTTACCCAGAGCCGGCTCTCGAGCGGCACGTGGGTGCTGTGTGGCTTCACAGCAACAGAGAGAAAGAGAGGATGTAGAGGAGTTTTTACTTTTCCTTGGGATGCAGGAGGATTTTCTTGCTCGGAGAGCTCGATGATTTCTAAAAAGCTATTGATTTCTTTAATGCTCAATACAGCATTTTTATCCGATAGCATTTTTATATATATATATATATATATTTATATTTGCTAGATGATACCTCAAGATTTAAAAAATAAAGTTATTCTTTTTAAATTTATGCCTTCACTTAATGATGCAATTTTTGTTAAAACTATTTCAAATTTTAGAATTGGAGATTTTATAAAATAACGCATTGTATTAGCGAAGAAATAAAATGTTGAGTATTCTTTTGGATGTGTTTTAAAAATAGCTGGTAGAACAATGGCATATGAAAATAACCGCTGAATCTGCAGGAAATGAGATTTTACACAAGAAATAAGTCACACTTTTTTATTCTAGAACAAGTAATTTTCTTTCTTATCGTAATTTCTACCTATCTAAAATATAAAAACGTTTCATTCATTACAGTCTTCTTAGAAATGAAAAAACAGTTTTTATGTTTTAGTCAGTACTATGCTGAATTCTTTTTATTACTGCAGCGATTCAAAACTGTCTAAAGATGTACGTAGTAAGCTAAAATACAAATTTACAATCTTTGCAAATATTTTGAATTAAAAGTCTTAAAAATTATTCTTTCTCTCTATCTTGCTTACTGCAATCTCTTCTGCTCAAAGGTTTTATTACAAAATCGCAAAACGCCAGTTACACTTAGCTATATAAAACCATGCAAGTATTAGCTTTTTGCACAAGCTCAATTAAATATGATTGTATAGGAACATCTCCCTTCTCTTTGCATAAATTATTCATGCAGAAAATAATCGATGATTTACTCAATGAGCAGCAGGATTTTTGAGCACATGCGAGAGATCGGTTCATCTTTACAATTTACAGGGGCACGGTAAAAGAAAAAAAAGGCCAGGGGTATGGGATGTACTAACCTTGACGCTGAGAACGCCGATTTAATTTCATGATCTCTCGTCGTGTTTTAGCGACGATAAGATTTGTATTTGCAGCTCAAAAGTGTTTTTGACCAGGGCGCACTCGCCCTCTCGCGGAGTAATCTAAGATTGTTTGACTTTTGTGTTCGCGTGTTTGTATATGCGCATTGAGATGCTTGTTGCAAAATGCCCGAGATAACATTCCCCATGCTCTGCTATAATATTTCGAGAGCTGATAACTTCAGAAGGCAAAAGAAATAAGTTTTTACAACTTCCATTTCTTGATAATAGGCTTTTAAGATTAAAAAAATAAACAAAGATAATAGTGCATTATGCACCAAGGGAGTAAAGTCGCTTATCATTCCCGAGGGTGGTTTGCTGCCCGAGCGTAGCGAGGGCAGTAATTACCCTCGGGAACAAACTTTATTCCCACCTTAACTGTGGCCAATTATTTGTTTTTATTTTATTTTTTCAATGTTTTTTCTATTTTTTCTAATAATAATGCTAGCATGGAAACAATGACTGTTACCAGGGAAATAATGGCCGAGGAGGGAAATAATAGGTTACTTTCAGCGCATCTTTTCAGGGAAATAAGTGGTCATTATCGTTGAGGTGGGAATAAAGTTTTTTACTCCCGACCCCCTCTAAAAACCAAGAAAATGAGGTATTCTGGCTAAGGGAAATAAAGAAATCTTTATTCCCCGCTGAGATGAAAAATTGAGTTTACGGAGAATAAAGATTTCTTTATTCCCCGCATAGCTGTTTTATTGATTTTTTCACTTTCTGTTACAAATAGCCTGTTATTATTAAAAAAAAAATTAACACTATTTATAGTATTTAATTGTATAAATATATGTATAAAAGTTATACACTTTAATTTTGAAAAAAATAACATTTTTTTATAATTCATTAAATAATACAATTTAATTTTGAATTAAATTATCTAAAACTCGCTTCGCTCAGGGTTGGAAACTTTTACCTCGGGAATAATACGGCACTTTCCTCCGTTGTCACATAATGTACTATTATTCATATCTCAAGTGTAAAAGCCACTTTATTGCCCTGAAAAGCGGGCATAAAGTGACATATTATTCCCTCGAAAAATAATGCCTGCATATGCGGGAAATAGGATAAATTGATTTTTTTAGCGTTTTACTTATTTATCGTATATATGTACATATATATATATATATATATATACACACATACATATACATATTTCTGTTAGAAGATATTGTTTTGACAATTAGCTCTTCACGTTTTAAGAAATCTGCTAGAATCAAATTAATTAATAAATATTTCTTTATTTAAAGTTCTTATATATAATAATTAACAAATACATTT
>JAPYZA010007883.1:0-23681 GCA_030522685.1 Eupelmus azureus | reverse complement strand
AGGTGCATAAGCTGAATTCGTCGGATGAAACATCCTTGGAGCTGGGATGCCTCTTGTGTCAATATTTTTCAATTGGGGAGATTTGGAAACTTGGAAATTGTTGTGTTATTTACTTATTTAAATATTTTTTATTATGTTAAATTAAAAATTAATTTTTTAAATGTAAACCAATTAGAAATTAAAACTGAGCGCATAAAGCATGCTTGATTTGGTTAGCATAATGAACTAATTTATCAGATAAAACATCAACTGCTTTGTAACTGTAATAATTTCTTTGTTGTTAATAAAAAATTTTTTCTATTAATTTGAAAAAGTTCAAAAGTTATAAATATAATACTACCCTTGCAGATACAACAAAAAAGTTTGTAGTAGCAATAAATTATATTTTAATCAAGTGCCACTTTGTTACAGTTACCAAGCTTTTTTATTCCAATCTCAACTTCACTAGTAACATAAATTTCATCTCTGTTATTTAAAAAAAAAAACGATCATATTATTGTTCAATTGACTTACAATTACAAAGATTTATTCGATTCTAGTGCTTTTCAATAAACAATTTTTTATTTTTCAACATATAATTTTAAGAATTTCCGGGAAAGTAAATTAGGTTAAATAAATATTGAGCGCTCCTCAGAACTTTTTTCTCAACAGTTCTTTATGTAAAAACTAATTATAATACTATTCTGATATTGGCATAAAGCTTTCAACGGTGCAAGGTTTACTTTAAAATCTTAACAACTTTTTAATCAAGTGCTACGGCAAAGTCTTCGTCTTTCCTATAAAAGAGTGTTTAGCGTTTGAAAAGTTCATCAATGTACTTGAAACTCTTTAAACAGCTCATTCTTCTGACGAACAGTTTTATTTTTTATTAAAAAATAACCGATCTTCATCGACTTTCGTATTCTTCGCTAAATTTATGGAATAATTTGTTAGGGCTAACTTGGAAGTTGAACCGGTAATATTTTACATCATTGCAAATTCACATTATACATTCAATTCCTAACGCACCGTAATTTCTTTTTTCGTATCAAAAAAATACAATACTTTAATAACACAGCAAACCTGCACTACCACTCAAAAAAAAGAAAGAAGAAAAAGTAACTAAAATTTGATGGCGTTTGAAGAAGGGCAACGGGGCGTACATCCCCAGATAAGACGGAATTTAAGCTCCATTATACCCGAGAGTGGAAACGTATAGGGGTCTGCGCCCCCTATACACACACACACACATAACCCAAGCGAAAAGTAGGCGAGGCTGACCTTTCAAATTTGTTCTGTAGCACTGCATAAATGGTCGTGCGATCGATGCTCCTCTTGCGCCTCGTGCCCTTACCGAACTCGCCAAGCAAGCTGCTGTTGACGGGCAGGCCGTAGCTGGCCTCGAAGAAGTAGGAGAGCGAGACGGAATTGACGGGATCCTCGAGCGGCACGGCCAGGGCGAAGAATATCTTGATGCCAGTAGTGCAAAGCTTTATCAGTGTGCAATAAGAAGACGGCAGACTTTCGTCCTGTATATGGATACTTACGCCCATGTTACTGTTGGACGGATAGGAGAGGGCACGGATGGGCCGATGCAGGATGCTGGCCATTTCCGAATTCTGGCTCTCGGCGCGGCTGACGGCTGGATTTTTCAGGCTCTTGTATACCTGTTTAAGCTTGATTTTTCTTTATCTGCCCGCCCTTTTTTGCTGTAACTCCCGCAAGGGCTTTATTGAACTTTTTATTCGCGCGGAGCGACGCCTCGATTAATAACGCTTTTGTCAGTAGAAAAGAGAGCGGTATCTTTATTGGAATCTTGATAAATAAACGTTACAAGCGACAATAACTTGTTAACTTCGCGTCAGCCCGACGACTTATTAATCTCGCTTTATTAAAAGCTCCGAGCTTGCGGGGCACAAAAAAGCCCAATCAGCCTTTCAGCCGCGAGTCCACTTGCGAGAGTTATTAAACTTCAGCGTTACAAAGCAATTTCCCAGCTGACAGAGTGGCCCCGCCAGTCAACGCCAGGCCCACCCACGCCACGGAATTTATCTAATGTCTAAGCGTATAACGGTTCTATGCGTACCAGGCTGGAAGCTTGAATGGAATCATTCGGAAGGTCAAGTCTCGTCTAGGCGCCAGTGTAAAGTCGCGCAGGCCAGGGACTGTTCTGTAGCCGAGCTGTCGTCGCGTGACCAGCCAGCTTCAGAGGCGGTCGTTAGAGCCGGTCGAGGTGCTAAGCGGCCCGCTGTGTGTACACTTTTTTGGAGTAGTCTGAAAAGTGTTTTTTTTTTAGGGAGTGGGACGTGTCTGATAGGTTGGTTTTTTTCTGTGAGTGTTGGGAGGAATTTTAGTTGTTCGTCATCAGGATGAGGTGGCAATCGGGTCGGTATGTGTTTCTCGCGGTTTTTGGGTTTGGTCTTCTGGAGAGTTGCGGTTGCGATGTTAGACAGCTGCTGAGACGGAGGCGCGGTTTGGTGTATCCGGATCCCCGGGGGAGCGAGACTAAAGTGCAGGTATAGATCAGTTCTTGGTTGATTGGGGAGCGGGAAAAATTATGGTTTAACTTGAGTATGAACATAATTAGAAAAATATATATAGATGGTAAATATAAGTAGAGAAGAATCTGGAAAAATTATAATATTGGTTAATAAAGTTGCCGCAGATTGGAAAAATAAAAAAGTTGCTACATATTGTAGAAAAGTTTACAAAAGTGAAGAAAAATTTATGATACACTTACAAATTTTACTGTACTATCGTATTCAATTTGCTAAAAAGAATTGTAATTTTCTGGATTTTATACAGCAGCTTTATTGACTAATAGTGTAATAATTTTTCCAAAGCTTCTTCTTTTACCAGGAGACCACCTGAGATCCAGGTCACAGATCTTGATGTAACTTTAGGATACGTTTTTAGATACCAGAAAATGAATGAAACCACAGCAGTCTGACGCTTTGGAATACTCGAGTAATAGACATTTATAGCCTTATTCCAAAAAATGTATGAAAAAAAAAATTTATTTTGGACAAGTTCTTTGTAAATGTTCAATAAATGAAATAAAAATAGAGAAAACAAGCTTCAATATGCCGTTTTTAGAATTAATAATTCGTACCAAAGTAATGCTTGTTTAAAGTTGAGCAACAAACATTTACCAAAAATCTAAATTCCAACTTACAACATTTTATACCGAATTTTCATCATATTTAAAAAAAACCTACAAGTATCCATAACTCGCGTACTCCAAAACCGTCATCTCACAGAGCTGCGGTTCCATTCATTTTTCGGTATACCTTAAATATCCCAAAATTTCATCAAAATCCGTGACCCGGATCTCAGGTGGCCTCCTAGTCAGTACATAAACCAAGCAACAATTTCACAGGTGCTATTCGGCCTAGGCCTACCAATGGAAGGCGAGATGCCCATGACGCTCGGCTACGTCATAAAATGCAACTACAACCTACCCTACAATGCCACGACCTACACCCACAACCACCTCGATACCTTCGATACCAAAACCATCAGCAGAAGCCACCAAACCAGCAGCAACAATCCAAACCAAGTCGAACACACCGGAGGTACACAGAAAACTTCATAACACCACCCGACAACCTACCTAATAAAACATCACTCTAAAAAAAAAATAAACGTCTGCTTAGCAACGAGATGGAGCCTGTACAGAATACTAGAGTCCCTGGTCGAGCGCAGCTGCCTCCTGCGCGCTGTCTGCGAGGCCGCGGAGCTGCCGTTTCACTACGGGCCCGAGGGCGAAGCCGGCCTCGCGGGACAGCTTTTTCAGGCGCTCCTAGCGCCGTCCTCCAGCCGCGAGGAATACGAAATTTACGCCGATCGCGAGTACCACAGGGCGGAGGAGCTGGGAAAGGCGAGGGACTGCCGGCGATTCTGGGACGAGTGTCCTTACAGCCCGCTGGACTACTTTACGAGGCTGCTGCATTTTTGAGACCGCTGGAAGTGCAGTTGGTTGGCGGGCGGTTTTATTTTTGGGTGATTTTGAGTTTAGAGTGATTGATTTTGGGTGTAGTTGGGAGCTTTTATTTTTGGATAATTGATTGCACTTTGGTGTGTTGCGGTTGAATTTCGGGTAATTCAAGTGGGATTTACAAGTGTTCCGAAATTTATTGGCATCGGTTAGAGGCGCTTTTTTGGCTTATTCAAATATTTCATTATAACTTTCGCCGTTGAAAAAGCCGCGCGACTTCTCAACTTTTGCCAGCGAATTTTGCCGGTCAAATTTTAATAAATTTTGGCAATTTTGCGCGGCATAATTTGAAAATTATCGTATGCAAGTTACCAAATTTCACGAATTCCTCTGTAATAAACAAAGTTGAAAACTATCTCTAAAATAATAAACCAACCAATTCCGAGAACGAAAAACAAACAGATCCAATAAACTATACCAATCCAAACAAAAAGCTGTCTATTTAGTTCAGACCCTGGCGCAATGCATGCATCATCGAAGCTCTTTGATATCCAGCCTAGCAGCAGCGTCGCAGCTGGCGTCGAAAGTTGCAGGATAATGAATTCGAATTGAAAGCCCGAAGATCTATAGTCGTTAAAGGGGAGGCCAGCGCGCCGTCGCCGCGAAGAGTAAGCTCGAGAGAGAAAGAGAGCGAAACTGTTGGCTCAAAAAGCTTCATCGCAAGCTCGCGGCATCCAGCGAATGCCAGCAGGCAAACTCTGAGAAAAAAAAGCTCGGAAGAAGGCTACGGATATGAGTCTTTGGGATAATGCTCGGCCAGAGAGGCGGCATATCGGGGCAGCGCGAGGAGCGAGTCACGCAACTATTTCCGCGAGTTTGCTATCTTGTTAAAGTTGTCGTGCAATTTTAAGAATTTCATCCCCCTCGTGCTTGCGATCGATGCGCGGCGAGCTTGCGCCGGTTCTCGCCCCTCCCCCCTCGTCGCAAGCTCTCCGGGCTAGGATGTGCAAGTGTAGTAGGCTCGAGGGGCGCGCGCTCTGGGAATTATATGCGTAACATTTTATCAAACTCTCTCCGGGATCGATATAAGGAGCATGAAAACTTTAAGAATGCTGCACACTAGGAGCGGCCTGAGACAAGCTCAACTCTTAAATTGAATCTCACCGACGCAGCGACGCCAGCGCGAGCAGCTCGCGCTTTGCCTTCGTTCTTTTCTCTCCTCTTGCCTTCTCGTTCGTTACTCTTTTTATTACTCGGCTAGGCTCCTCTCTCGCCTCGTTTCTTGTACATATTTTTCCCATCATTAAATTCTCGCCAATTGATATTTTCTTTTTGTTTGCAGAAGAATAACTTTTCCTTTTTTTCGCTTTCTGGCGGAAGGCGTTCACTTAAAAAGGGAAATAATCCGCTCGCGGAGAATAGGAATTTATTTAAGGCGCGATAAATTCACGGTTCTGAAATCGAAGCTCTGCAAATTCTAATAATTACACTCCTTAATTTTTACATTTTTTCACAAAATAAGCCCATCCACGCAACCGCAAACGTAAAAAAAGACGACAATAAATATAATTTAATCCGAAAAAGCTTATATATCAAGCGCACGGCCGAGTACCTCCAGCTATATATCGAAGGATTAGGCAGTAGGAAAGTCCGGCCCCGACGTTTTCCTCCTCTAAGGCCAAAACGTGAGCGCGGCCAATACGTGTATCACAAAGCCGAAACTCGCATTTCGTGGTTTAAGATTAGATCTCCCACCCAGCCGACCTGCACCTCAATCCCCTACACGTGCGATCCTTATCTATCAATGCTGCTCCCGTGGAAAAAGAAAAAGGAGCAGCCGCACGGCAAACGTTTAAACGAGCAATAACACAGCGGCATCGCTTCAGTCCCCGGTAATTAAAGTCAATCGGGAAATGGCTTGACGCTCGCGGAAATGATTTGTCGGCCGATTGTCATTATCCATTATCGGATTTGAGCGCGCGGCTGTAGTAGGGTAAGCGTTTATAGAGAATCGAACGGGTTTCTAGAGAGGCGAGGGGCTGAAATAATGTAGGGAGCGAAAAGAGGAGCTTGCGGTGATTCATCGAATTTTTCTATATATACACATTACATTCGTCGCGTATAAGTGCGCTCGTGTTATATTGCGTTAGAGCTGGAATATTGAATTGGCGGAGGGAAAGCGCAGCGGATTCCGGCGATCGATAAGCAATTATTGCCGAAATTTAGTGGCTTTATCATTTATTAAGGGGAGGAGGAGACTAGATTTGCGCGCGTGCTCATTTTCGTGCTCTTTCCACTCCCCCCCCCCCTCCCGGCGGGCCTCTCGAGATATACATATTCTTCGATAATTTATGACGTTTTATCACGGCGGAGCTTGCGCGGCAACTGGCAGCCGCGCGCGCGCGCAAGCTCGCTGGCAAAGATGCAATTAACTTTTCAAGAGCAGTACGTCAAACGAGCGCTATTAAATATGCCGCTTGGAAACGATCGGCGCCTTTAATTATTATATCCCTCGGCTGTAGGCGCACTTGACAAAGGCGCGATGAGCGACTATATACCTCTAGGCTCTGCTCGCGCTTGTGGAGCGAAAAAATAAGAGAGAAGACAGCAGCTTTTGTGAGTCGGCTTAATAACGTACTACTGTCTTAAGGTGGAGGTCCACTCGATGGATTCCAGGGCCGAGTTGGTAGACTGCTAATTGGAAAAAGCTCGCCCCCGATAACGGCGCGCTGTCCAACTTGTAAAAGTAATATTAGCGGTGGCGGCTATGGGGCCTCGTTTCAGCGGGGTTTTAACGATTTTCCATCGGGAGGCGCCTGGCTCTGTAATTATCGGCGGCTGAGTGTTGCATTTAAATGTGCGGGACTGTGGCTCGGCCGGCTCGTTAAGCTTAAAGAACTGTTTCTCCTTTTCGACTCGTTAGAAGCCGCCGGCGCGCCTATAATCGAAGGGAATATAGTAAAGCTCTCTAATGATGTAGCACTTGCGTGCTTGCAAGCTCTGGAATAGTAACATATAGTATTTAAGCTAAGCCTTGAGTGTGTCTGAAGCTTGAGCTTTAAGCTGCCTTTGCCTAACACGTGTGTTTCTCAGAAACGTTTTCTACTGCGCCTTAATTATGAAAAGGCAGGTGAGTCGAGTATACACCTTTTCCAGCGCTAACGAGCCGCCCGTTAAAAATATTAATAAGCGTTAATAATCGAGCTCTCGGCTGCCAGTCGCCGGACGGCCGGTCTAGAGTCTGCATCTCCAGTCGCGCAAACAGAATGCGATTACCAATTGCAGCTTTTCTCTGGGTGATTGTTACTTGCTCGGACTTTTTCCTACTCATCGATGCAGCAAGATCTCCAAAGTATCTGGTTTATCCACCTCCCGGAGACGGAGCGCCAACAAAAGTTCAGGTACAGATATAGCCTCGCTTCTTTTATACATCCCCGCGTTAATGGATTCGCACGCGCGGCCTGCTTTATTTTTCCTCTGTTGAATATTCGATGTACGCATACAGCTTCGGAAAATTTATCGACTCGCTCGAGAAATACAGAGGATCGAGATTCCCGCGCTCCGGCGAAATATCTCTGCAAAAACGATTATGCTCGAGATTTTTCAAATTTTCCGACTTTAAAACCTCAAGTCGCGGCCGCTCGATACTTTCATACACAGTCAAACTCCCAACTGCCCCCCCACTGAATAATTCATCTTCAATTTTAATCCCTCGCTTTCGATTCCTGAATTTCGCGACTTTGAGTTAGCGGACTTTTGTTTATGCCCCCGTATAAATTTGCCTTTTAAACAAGCCATAGGCGTAAATAGCGTCCAGAAACGCATACACGAACGCCGGCGCGTAACTCGCGATGCGAGCGAAAGGGTCAAGTCAAGTCAATAGCCGGCCGCGCGCGCTTGCGCGCGTATAACGAATGGCCTCGCCGACATTAATTCGCGCTGCCGCGGCCCAATAATGCTCCTGCACACACAATTCCTGAATTTCGATGTAAGCGCTCATAATACCGGCCAGCGCGCACTCCATTCCGCTCGATTCGTCGGGCTTTATCCGATTCCCCCGCGCCTCGGCTATTTCGCTCGCGATATTATTTTAGCTCGCGCGAATTTGCCGGGCGTTGCTGCAAGCTCTCTGAAAGCTCTCGTCGTGATTTTTTTTTGGGAAATTGGAAAAAAAAATCGGCGGGAGTGTGCAGAGGCCGGTTAATTGCTTCCATAAAGCTTAAAAAAACTGAAAAACGCTCGATCGTTCCAGCTAATATTCGGGCTGGGCCTGCCAATGGAGATCGACGTGAGCACCATCATCGGCTACGTGATGAAGTGTAATTACAACCTGCCGTATAACGCGTCTTATCTGACTGCGCCGTACGTACGCCGGCAGAGATCAGCCAGCTTGGCCGTTAACGAGGGGACAGGAGGAGGAGCGGCCGAGGCGGGTAGGTTAACTCCCAGGAAAACATAATTAAACGGCCTTTAAAGATACAGCAGCTTGCGCGCGAGCTTGCGGCTTAAGCGTCGAATTGCCGGGACCGCTTCATTGTTATAACTGCGCCGCGGGCAGTCGGCGGGGGCGCGGCTCGTGAAAACAATTGGCCGATGGGCCATTAACGCCTACAAAGGGCCCATAAGGTGACGAAATTAATGAGGGCTCCGAGAGAGCTTGCGCTGGAATCATTAGCCTGCATAATCGCCTGTTTACGCTAAGCGCGTATAAAGTAGAGTTCGGCGCGTGTTAAAGCTCTCGGGCTTGTGTACACGCGAATTCGGCCTTGATTCTTTATAGGTGGACGATGAATCTGGTTTTGGGGCTGGATAAATTTTCGTTCACCTCGGGAGGATATAAGAGGAGGATCGAGTGATTTGAAGGAGGCGGATCGCTTTGTATAAGGGATATAGATCCTGGCGGGGGCGTAAAAAGCCGGGCTGCAGCGCTTTTTTTCTCAGAGGGATAAAGCCGGACGTATCCTCCCTTTTACATATTAATGGGCTATTCTTATTTTATACGCAGCCGCGCGCGGGAGTAGCCAGCCCCGCCGCACAATGGAACAAAGCCCGCTGTACGCGCGCCCAGGAATACCTATATACGCTCCGCGTATCCTTACTTTTATCCGGCTAATCACTCGCGCTTTTCTTCAATCTCCCCATTCTATTTTCCTCCTCTTTGCTCTCTCTCTCTCTCTGCTTCTCTTTTCTTCATTCCCCGCGTTACGAGCGCACTGTATATACCTCACCGCCGGCGTATAAGAGCCCAGCCTACCACTGCAAGTTGGATTTTTGTAGGTCGAGCTAAGCCTAGGCGGGTCGAGCCGGCTGGCAGCGGCCTCGGCCGATATGAAATTTATAAAATGCTCGAGTCGGCCATCGAGTCTGGATTCCGATCGGGCAGGGCCTGCCTCCTGAGGGCCATTTGCGAGCTCGCGGCGACGCCCTTAAACGCCCGAGACGGCCTGCTCGCTCAGCTGCTGCACATTTTTCTGACGTAAGTCACTTAATGTCACTTTGGACGTTTGGCTGTATACGTGGTTTTAGGATGGGAGGTGAGAGAGAGCTTGCAGGTAGATAGCTTATGTGGCACGTGAGTAGGTGAGCTCTCGATATTGGCTGACTTTTAGTGGGGCCGGCGACGCCCTGGGAGAGCGGCTGCTGGCCCCGCGTGTGCGGCTATAAAAGCCGGGTGATTTATGAATACACAGGACTGTACTTTGCAGCTGGGAAACGGCCGCATCAAGCCTTATTATGTCTCATCTTTAATACATCTTGCGGTGTGGGGGTGGCGCTGCTGGTGCCAAAATTTTCGCTAGTTTTTTTCACTTACAGTGACAGCTAATAACGAGCTACCTGCTTTTCGCGGCGTGGGTGTTTTAAGGGGAGGATTTTTCAAATTTTCGAATGAAATAGGGTGGTTCAGTTTGTAAGCTGTTTTTCAAATTACCTGCACTTACTTACTTTATATTATTTTTTGTTTTGTTTTCTTTTTATGATAAATGCATTTTTTCTGTTATTTTCAAATTACTTTTTACGTCTTAGGGAAGAAAAAATAGGATAAAACTTGCGAAAATAAAATATCTTTTATAATACGTTTTTAAGATAATCGTGAGTAAGCTAAATTAAAAGGATAATTTCTCTACAAAAAGAGCACAAAATTTATTTTCAGTATCAACTCAACAATTCCTGAAAAAGTGCTCTTTATATTCCAAGCATCCTTCTGATACTTTTTCGTGATATAAAATTTGTATACAGTTTAAAAGGTCATTGATATTTAATCCATAAGTATCGATACCTCAATAAAGATTTTGACACTTTCGAAGTTAAAAAATTGAAAAAATCTATTATTATAACATTCTTACTTAACTCATATAAAGCAATAATGTAATAGTATAGAAAATACTCATTTATTCTACATAAATAAATTATTGTTTACATTGCAAAAGAAATGTAATTTAAAAAGAATGTTTACTTTCGCAAACTAAGAGAAAGTTAAGTAAAGTAAAGTTCGTGAAATACAATGGGGCGGTAGTAGATCTATGCATGTACAAGTTGAACTGTTTTTACTGAATGTAGAAGTGACCGAGGCAGAGAGGAACAATAGATCTTTTTACTTCCTATAGTGCTTCTACCTATTTGAAGACACAATTCTCATGCAAAAAACTTACCGTAACTGTCACTCAGAAACGTTTTTAAATTCAAAATAAAGACAATTTTTAAAATTTGATGCCTGACGAACTTATTGTTACAACTATAAAACACGTTTGCATAAAAAAGGTTTTTGTACGCATTTTTATATTTTAATCGAGTTTTATTGGATTTAAAATACTTTTATTCTATTAAACTTAATAAATATTTTATTTATTTATTTTAATCAAAATAAACTGTACAATCTACTCAAGAAATGAAAAAAAAAAAAGAAAACGTATTTTGAAGAGGCAGAATGTACAATCTAAAAATAAAACTGTAGTTTTATCGTGGACACAAAAAACTTGAGTTATTTTTTAAAGCAACAATCTCTGAAGCATAAATTTAAAGAAAATCTGATTTAAAAACTTAAAATATGATTTTTTCGAAAGGAAGAAAGAAGTGAAAAAGTAGTGCACAAAAATTTATTTCTCACTACATTCGCTTTGTTTCTACTTCCATTTATTAAGGCGGTTCTGTACATGTTTATTTGTTCTTAGGTCATGCACTTTTATATTATTATACGTACACTACTATTAAAATTTACAAACCATTGCTTTTAAAAATAATTCACCCTTATTACTAACAGCCGAATCTTTCTTCAGTTACAATAGTGATAGACGACAAAGCAAGGAAGATGAAATATTTTCCAATAAGTTTTTCCATTGTATGAAAAATATTTTGTCCCTTGACAGGCCATCCAGCAGTGCGGAGCAGTACAGGAAACCGATTGATCAGGAATATCTGGCAGCGGAATCAATTGGCCGTCGGCTAGAGTCACGGTGTGACCGAACATTCAGCGAGTGCGATACTAATTTCTTGGACTACTTTACCAAGATTCACTAAGGTCAACGTCTTACCTTCTATATTTACATTTTCAGCGACCTCTGCGATAATGTGTAACAAACATTTTATAAAAAATAAATTGGCTATATTTTATTATAAAATTATTAATTAATAACTCAGCCTTAACCTTTCAATTCTAAACTAACAAGCAACCATCGAGCTCAACCGTAATTATTTCAGCTACCACCAATCCAGCAAAACAGCGCAATTAAAATTTTACCCCAACAATCCTCCGCGACACTAGTATCTCGTTTAAGTAGTAACGCCCCTCGGTCCGCCCGGCCAAATCCGCAATCAGCTGTCGCCGGGATTGCGCCTCTGGGATCAGGCGCGAGATCGCCAGACTGCAAGCTTTTATTTACGCTCTCGGAAGTCTCGAATCGAAGATCGGTAACAAGATCTCATGGGACGATATTACAAATATAAAAAATCTCAGCTCTCGCAGAGCTACAGCAGCGGCAGCCCGAGAGTGAGAGGAAAAGCTCGCTCGCTCTGGCGATCGTCCGCAGCGGGACGTGAGGCAGTTATCGCTCGTTATTGGCAGTTTTGTCGTTCAATAACAGGTGCACATAAAGAGAACACGCTCGGCTGGAAATTTATGGGATGGCGTGCCTGAGCGCCGTCTCGGCGTCTGGCTTTCCACCTATACCCGCTAGGCTGCGTCTCTCTCTCTTCCTCTCATTCTCCCCTGCAAGCTCTTTCCTTCTCTCTTGGGCTCTTTCGATTCCTCGCCAGTGTATCCCCGTGCCGGAGTTTTTCTTTTCTTCATTACCGGAAGAAAAGAGGGCGCATTACCGGACAAGTGTGCCGAGAGCGCCGACAGCTGAAATTGATGATTAACGCGCCCGAGCTTTCGCCCGCCGAGGGAGCTTGCAAGCTCGTATTCGCGCCTTAATCGCCCGCTTGTCAGCTGCAAACGGTACACGCCAGCTGGCTTAATCCTAGTGACGACTGCTCTGGCAACCAGCCGCCGCGCGATCCTATATACTTTCGCGCAAGCGATGAGTTTTATTAGCTCGTTCACGGGCTTGTAATTCAATTGCACCATACTGCGGAACAGCTGCTGCACTAGACGCGAGGATAAGTCAATTCTTAAGTGAAGCCCCTCGTCCTGTTTTTTAGTGCGTCGGGGGGTAAAAGCTGTATATCGGCCGCGCTGTCTCAGCGTCGCTCTCCGGCGTCATTGCTCGTAATCGCCAGCGCGTCTTGGCCCCGTATATTTTTCTTTGCTTTACGAGGAACACTTGCGGGGATAAAGCAGCCCCCGCGAGGCACGGAGCAGCGGCAGCCGACGTCCTTCAGACGCACGACGACGACGACTCAACCCCCTCTAAGTCCTATACGATCTCGAGAGCGGCTATAAATATATCTCATCCAATTACGTGGATAAGCGCCCGAGCGCCATCCGGCCAGATTTCTTTTCTTCATCATTCTTCTTCTCTCTGTCTCAAGCTCTCGCTTTGGTCTTCGTTTTTTCTCTCTTTCTATGTGCGTATCGCCGGGCCATCTTCTGCGTATAGTCGCGAGGATCATTCAATCTTGCTGCGAGAAATGAACGAGGAGTCGGCCGGATTTCGCCCTGGATGGCTGGGATATTCTTATTGCAACCCTTCGAGTCTGGATGTTACTTTCAATCTGTCCGCTTTTCCTTTCAATTAAGGACGGGATTAACGCGGCGCTGCGACGGGTGCTGATTGTTTTTAAAATTAGATTGATTAGATTAGAAGTACGCTTTAGACGCTTTTTATCGATGAAATGGGTTTTGAATCGTTTGTTTTTCGGATGGATATATTTTACGAAAACTTGACGGTTAATTAGAAAAATTACACTTTACAGCGCTATCTGACGGTAAAATTAATCGGGCTGAGAATAACATTAGTAGGGCAATAATTCCATCCTGTCCGTAAGATTATTTTAGCCGAGGAAACGGATAATTCATCAGATTAAACTCTGCATAAACACTAATTAGGATGTTTATCAGATTGAACTGCTTGGCAAAATCCATACTCGATTAAATACATTTCCGCCGTCTGCGTCTAAAATTATCCGCGGAATAATATTTTCTTGGCCAAACCTTTCTTTTATTATTCGCCGGCTGTAATGTTCTTAATGGAGGCTAGCCCCGGCGCTATAATAAAGCGCGAAGCTGACGTTATCGCGACAGTAATATTCCGGTATTGACTGGCCGCTGAATTTTTGCATGACTTTAATCACATTTTACCGCAACAATTTATATTATGAAATATTGTTTAATAAAAGCTCCTTCGTAATTTCCAATTTAAATTTAAATACTATTTCACGTTAGAGAATAATTATGCATTAATAATAAACATTTCAACGTCCAATTAAAATTAACAAACTCGCCCCTGGATTATATCGCTGAAAATCAGCCAAAGGACGAAAGGCGAAGAAAAAAAGCTCAAACCGCTCTATAATAACAAGCACACTCATACACACATTTCGAAAAAAAAAATATTTCCACGAACGATATAGCCCCGTAATCCCTGCTTTTTTTACCGAACCAAAGGAACGCGCCGAGCGGAAGATAATGAGCAAAGAAAACTGGCCGCGGCGCTCGATGTTGAAAAAGCAGCCGAGCGCCCGTTAGGTAACCTATCCCGCGCGCTAAAGCGTACGCACACACGGCCGGCTGTGAGAGAGGCGAGGAAAAGAAGAAATAAGTCGGCTATTTGTCGAGGCGCGGAGTGTAACGGAGCCGCGAGTAATTCAGTTTGTTCTGCTGTAAGCAGCGGGCCTCTCTCGCTTTTCAGCTCTCTGGCCATCATTAAAACCAGCTCTGCCTCGCGGAGGGCCTGCAAGTATACATACATACATAGAGCGAGCTTGCAGCGACGGAGCTGTTTTCTCTTGGCCCCGATAAGCCATGGAATTTGTAAACGTCTTCGGCTGCGTTCTGCTCTCGGTTTGCGCCTTTAGCTGCGCGGACGCGACTGATAAAGCCGGCTCGGGCTCCCGCGGTGGCGATTACGATCCATCTGCGCGCCAGCCAGACAGTAGTGCTGAGCTTTCACGGCATAAGCGAACGCTCGTCTATCCGCTGCCCTCGACGCTTCTGGTATGTATATGTGTGTGTGTGTCTGCTTAATGCGCGCGGCTTTCTTGTGTCCTGTGCTTGAGTTGGTTTGTCTCTTGGGTGTGGGAGTGTGTTGTTGTGTGGAATGATGCACTTTTTTGGTTTTGTGAGGTTTTTTGTTGAGAAAATTATGTAGTAGTTTTATAATATCGTCGGTTTTTTGTTATTTTTGTTTACACTAAACCGGCTGTGTTTGCTATGCTTAATAGAATATTTAGATAATCACATTACTCCAACCATTTATTCAAAGAGTTAACGTCTAAAAGATCATTAACCACTCAGAACGCCCGAAAGAATCCGTGCCGAGCAAACAGTCTCAGTGATTAAAAAATAACGTCAGCCCAAGACACTCCCCAGCGCCCGTGTGCATAAAAAAGCTCGGCTTTCAGCAAGCTCAAAAGGAAAAAAAAATAGTTCAGAACGCCGCGCGCGTGCGGCTTAATCAGCGGGCCGATGTTTAGCCTCGCGTCCAAGTGGCGAACGCGCGCGCGCGCGGCTATGCAGACGGAGCGAGCTTGCGAGCTTGCGAGGCCCCCGGAGTGGGAGAGATAGAGGCACTAATCCTTTGGTTAATTATTCAGAGGAGAATAGATGACCGAGCTAGCGCCTCGGGATAAAACACGCCTGCTCGCGCCCTTTAAATTATTCGGCTCCGCTTCCGCGCTCTCTTCGGCAAAGTGCCGCCAGCGCCAGCTTCCTATATTTATATAGACCTTCTGTGTGTGTGTGTGTGTGTGTGTGTGTGCAATGAGTTCGCGCACGCCCCTCGGCCGCTCACCTTCTCATTATTAATCCGCTCTCTTCGCTTATACAGCGGCAGTAGCGGCATAGCGCCCAGACACTTGTCAATTTTCTATAATATTTTTCGGCCTGAGCCACTTGTCGTTTTTTTTTTTCTTGTTTAATGAAAGGTTTGGACGCTGGCGTTGGGAAAGCGCGGCGAGTACCGACGAAGCCGTTTGTATTATTCGTCGGCACAGTTTTTAAAATAAATCTTTCATTTATAAAACGCTCGTGCCCCTGAATATCTCATGGTTTGTGTGTGTGTATGTGTGTGTTCCCAAATTATGCTGGTCCGCTTTAAATATTCATCCATAATTGCCGGGTAAATTATTGGCGCCGCGGAGCGAATGTCATAAAAAGCAGCGAGCATAGTCTCTTATTCAGGCTGCAGATAATTTCTTAAACAGCGAGCAAAACAGCCAGTAAGGCCGAATAAAATTGGGCCAATAGAAAAAGCTCTCCCCCCAACCCATCCCTAAATCATTCGTCTCTTAAATCCCGCAGCTGATCTTCGGCCTGGGCACGCCTCTCCAGCTCGACCGCGAGAGCGTCATAGTCGGCGCCTTCACTAAGATGATCTACACCCTCCCAACCAACTCCAGCAGCTTCACCGAGCCAGGCGTCCTCTACGGGCGTCGCACGCGCTGGAGCGTCTACAAGACGCTGGCGCGCCTCGGCGAGCTCTACGGCTTCGGTGAGGGCAGGGCCTGCGTTCTGCGGGCCATCTGCGAGGCCGCCAGCGCCCCCTTCGAGCCTCGCACGGGCCTCCTACAGCGGCTGCTTCAGACTCTTCTCAAGTGAGTACATAACCTGCCCTGACAATGCGCCCCCCCCGCCACCCCCGCGCGCGCGCCCTTTGTTAATCGAGCCGCGCCTCTAAGTGCATTAAGCCAACGGCAACGCGCGAGCTTTGCCGAACGAGCGCGCACAGCTTTGCGGAGAGCGCGCAGCGGCCCCCCCGGAGTATCGATTGCCGCCGCTCTCTCTCTTTGCCACCGCCTCGCTTGCGCGCGCGCTATATACCAAGCTCTCTCTCTCTGTCTCGCTCTCTCTCGCAAGCGACGACGCAAGCTCGCCGCCCCAAAAATTATATAGACCAGCTGCAGCGGCCGAGCGCGCCAGCTCGCGAGAGCTGGTAAGAGAGCTTGCAAGCTCCCTCGACTGCGTGCCGCAGGACTAGAGGAGAGAGAGAGAGAGAGCTTGCGGAGAGGGCTAGGCCGGAGATATAGGCTAATGATGTATAAGGATGGGAGCCTGTGTCAATTTGGCTTTCGGGAAAATTTTCTCTGTTGCAGGCCGTCGAGCACGAAGGAGCAGTACGAGGAGTACGGGGACCGAGAGTACTTGGCGGCCGAGCGGCTGGGCGAGCACGTGGGAGAGAACTGCCACGCCCTATACCCCGAGTGCCACGCGAGCTTTCTCGACGTATTTTCCAGCCTGCGGACTTCGCTCCTCGCTTAAGCGTATACCTATCCCTACACCCGATGATCAATCCAGCTCTCTCTCTCTCTTCCACTCCCTATTCTCTCTCTCTCTCTGTGTGTATATCTCGGAATTCCATTTCGTCTTTACCACTCAATACGGATTACCAGCGGCGGATAGTCCGAAAATCTCCCGGCGTTTTTCATCCGCTGAGTAGCTCTGCGTATACACACGCGCCCAAGCGCACACACACACTTTTCTCGCACCCAGCCCTCTCTCTCTCTAGCCAGCGCGCTATCTTTCTCGCAAGCTCTCTCTCTCTCTGATTTCCCGCTGTTTTTCTGCCGCCGACGCCGAGGCCGACGCCGCCGAGCGCTCTTTCAACCTTATCCTTTTCAAGTAGTTCGCTCGCTTTTCAAACCGACGCTTCCATCCCCGGCCTCCCTATCTCCTCGCCGCTTCCGTTTTCTACCTCGGCTCCTTTCTCCCGTCTAAATCTCTTAATAACATTTCTCCAAATTCATTATATACTTTTTTGCGCCGGCTTTCTCCGCGCGCGGATCGAGCCGGCCTTTTGCCATAGGGTAGAATTTAATAATCATCGATCGGTGGGACTGGTTTTTTTAATTAAGCTCGAGCTTTGGTATTGGAATAACGTCGTTATTTTGAAAAACGTAAAAATAGACGCGTCCGTTTATTGAGCAGCGAAATTGCGAGCACGAGTGATAATGACTCTTCGAAATGGAATAACAGAACTTTAAAATATATTGAAACGTCGAAGCGTTTACAGGCAATGACAAACGAGACGTAAAAGTAGGTATACGCGCGCATCGTAACGCGTTAATCGGAAAAGTGGCTGATCAATAATAAGCGCTTTACATAATTCCACGCGCATAACCACCCGCATATTTGCAGCCTCACAATCGCGATTACACGAAAAGAGCACAATTAATTCCAGCGTCAAAAGCATCCACGCGATCCCTCCCGTAAAATTACACCGCCACGGAAGTATTTTTATCTCTCCACCTTAGCTCGCCGCGCACTCGGAGTCGCAAGCTCGCAGCGGGCCGTAAAAGCGGAGAAAGGCGGGCCCAGGAACGGAGGCGTCAATGATGAAATTCATGAGATGCGCCAGCGCGATGCAGCTCCTCTGGTAAATTGCGTCTGAGTCTCCCTCGGCGAAAGTAGCAGGTGCACGCGCGGCCTAAGACTAACGCGGCTCCTTCTGCTGCTCTCCGCCAGCTACTGTGCGGTCTATCAAAAGCTCGGGCTGTGGGTGGTGGGTGGTGAGAGTCGGGGGGGGGGGGGGGGGGGGGGGGGGGGGGGGGGGGGAAGAGGAGAGAAAGGGAGTAGAGGCTATAATGACGCGGCCTGGTGTGCAGCCGCCCTGGGGAATCCGAAATTACAGTGTGGGTGTATATAGCTCGGGAGTGGAGTTGCTTTCGGCTGCGCGAGGGATGTGCTTTTCCCGGCCGATTCATTCCTAAAATGTCAGTCGATTTACTTCTTGGAGCTCTGGCCTGCAATCTACGTTTTCACGGACGCCGAGCGGAGTAACCCATTTTAGTTGGGCTTAATTCGATTTTGGAATGACAAACAATCTTGGGACTCTTTGGATTCGCTTTTGGATGGCTGCGTTTTACTTTTTGCTATTTTCCAAGCGATTATGTACAATTTTGTTATTAATATAAATAATGTAATAAAATGTTATGCAATGTTTTGTTTACGCTTTTATAATGTTATATTATCATGTATATAATAAATGATTTTTATGAAAACGTCTTTTTCTCGCTGGGCCGAATTGAAACACTGACAAATTGATTTTGAATGATGCTCCCCTTTTTCCGCCGGGAACTTGATAAGCTACGTGTAATGATGATGATGAGCACGAACAAAAAACTTTTCGTGTAGGGGAACTGCAGCTGTAATTGATATAGAATCAATGAGGTCGAAATTACTTTGGCTCTATGCATGAAGAAACAATAATGTTATTAAATTATAATTTCGTATACGTGAAATTAATTTAGACAGTTGATTAAATGTTCGATTAAATTTATTCAGGGCGCACGTTAGTGTGATAATATAATAATAAATATTTCTTTTATTTAATTACTTTAGTACTTACATAATACAGTAATAAACTTTTTTACAATTCCGAAAACTCTGATAATTAATAACAATGTTTTCTCTGAAAAATGTAATGCTATTAAAATTTTGTCATGAATATGTCATGTATAAGTTTGTAAGTTAGCGAAATAAATTTTTTACTCTGTATAATAAAATAAAAAACCCTTTTAATTTTTTATCATTATTATAGATATATAATATAAAATATACATTAAATTTTGTACAACAACACATCCAAACACACGTTATTTAATATATTGGCAAACTTTTGAGAAAAAAAAATTGGAACTTCTAACAGATGGAAAAAGTTTTAACCTAAAAGAAATTTATTAAGCCTCACTCGGCTGGCTCGATTTGGCTGACGTCACTAAACGCGAGCTGCCAAGCTCAGTGAGACGTTTCCTCGAAATCTTATTAAAATAATAAATAACACTTCTCGGGGCAATATAATAAATCTCAGTAAATCAAGAGTGATAATTCATATTTTTATTACGCTCTTAAGAGTTGAAGAATCGACCGAAACTTTTTCGATTTCATCCCAAGCTCCGGATTTTCAATCGTTATTATCAATTACCTTTTTTTTCAAATCGATAACATCAAACTCGTATTCTCGATCGGTAATCCAAGTCAATTATTAATAGATTAGACTGTCGGAGATTCCGACAGTTAATTATTCGTCATATTGATTTTCATCGGTAATGTCGAATTATCAAATGGGAAATAAACGCGCGTATGGACGCAGGCTTGAAGTGCGCAGGCAAAACAGTTATCGCAGCGTCATCGCGGCTATATCGATTATCGATTAGTCAAAGTTCTATTATCGTGTTTACTCTTCGCGCTCGGCTGTAATTTCGACAACAATAATTTCCAAAGCCGTTCCTTTAAAATTCGCGCGCCGAGAGAAGCCGGGAGCTTAAGAGCTCGGATGACCGACGGCCTGTATATTTACCGTGAAAATAAACCCGGCATTTTTTTCCGGCGGCCTCCGCGAAAAAGCAGAAATGTAAAAATGCGCGAATAGTTTTTGCCGTGGCTGCTGGATAATTGAGCGTTGAATTCATTGGCGCGCGAGCGAGTGTGCGCGAAAGAGGCGTAAAAGCGAGGGGGCGGGAAAAGTGGAACTGGCGGCGGAAGCTTGCGGCTGAGACGAATTCGCAATGCAAAATCCTTTGGAAGCTGCACTAGTTCCTGAAGGTGCGCGCCCTCGGAGGAAGAGTGAGCTTGCGAGGAGTTCAATTACCGCGAGGCGCTAAGTCGAGCTAAGTCTCGCGCCTCGAGCGCAAGCTCGAATATTAAATCGGCGCAAAAAGCGAGCGACTTTGTTGAGGCGGGTGGTGTTGGGTCGTTTCTTCGATGGCTCGTGAAAAAGGCGAAACAGAAGGGGTGTGGAGTGTTGAGACCCAGGGCATTGTCAGCATCGGTAGTTTTAACGAGCGTGGGTTTATGTGCTTGCGAGCTTGCAGCTACCGGGCTGCACGCGATGTGTGTGTGTGTGTGTGTGTATATATATCGATCTCTCTTGGCTTTGCGCTCGGTCGGTCTCGATTTGGCCTCTGAGAGAACATTTCCGACAGAGATTCGCCCTCTCTCTCTCTTTCTCGCTGATTTTCGGCTAAAAGCTCCGCCCAGGTCCCGCTCTTCTTTCTCCGCGGTGTGCGCTATTGATTGACTTGGACGTTCTCCGGCTAGGAAAAAGCTTTCTCAAACCCACACACACCCACACCCACACACACACATAGGCACACGGAGGTCCAAGTAGCTGGGAGCGATTCCTCGAAGGCGAGCAGGTAGCTCGGGCGATGTGCAGAGAGCAGCGGAGCGCAGGCTCGCCGTGAGCTCGAGGGGGATGAAAGCTGCACTTCCGATCTGCCGCCGGAGGAAATCCCGTTGCGCCCCTTGAGAGAGAGAGAGAGAGAGAGAGGGAGCAGACAGCCTTCAGACCTCTATCTGCTCAACCTTTCAGCTTAGCTTTCAACTACATGTACAAATCCACCTCAACACTTGCCCCCCTCCTGCAAGCTCCCCTCGCGCTAGACGCTCGCCCTTACCGCTCCTTCACGACGACAGCCACGCGTACTTTCTAAGAAACTTTTAAGCTCTATTATATAGATTACGGGCCATTCACGCGGCCGTTCCTCGTCACGTCTTCGTTCGTCGGGCAACAATGCTGGGCTAGAAGCTGTACTGTTACGATTATCTCTTTTTAAATACTCGGGCATCTGGAGCTTGCGATGTTTACGCGGTTCTTGTTACGCGGGGTGGTTGTTTTTTTCTTTTGTTTTATTGTCGTTTTGCAGTTTATTTTTTGGGGAAAAAAGTTTACTTCGTAAAATGTTTTATCTCCTTGCGAAGGAAGAATTTCAACATTTTTTATCATAATATTGACCTCCAGTAACGCAGTTTTCAGACCGCGGAAATGAAAAATTCTCTGAGAAATATCTTATATAAAATCCACCGATGGCCATGCTTACAATACTAAAGCAAAATGCTTTTCTCATTTTCATTAGCAACTTAAATTATCGGAAAATTGTCAGAAAATTATGCAGGAGCATTCTGTAAATTGGTACAAGCAGGTCATGTTTTAATAAAATTAGTGAAAAATGAGATCACTTAAAATCGAGATTCACTTTTGCGGCAACCTTTTAATTGTGAAAAATTAGTATGTTATTAACATTTTATTATTAAAAGCAGTTTCATTAAAGTAATCTTTTGAATAAACGTTCTGAGAAAACTCAAATTCATTTTGCATAATAAAACCGAGCAAATTGCAACTTATATATAAAAAAAAGCATAAATCAAACGTTTACGCGACGAAAAGCTTTAAAATACCCTATCCGTCTTCTTTTTTCTCCAAAACTTCCTCGGCTTTAAAATTTTCTCAGAGGAGCGAAAAACTCGGACAGCCCAGGTAAATGTCCGGCTCCATTAACTCGACAATTTAAAAAACAAAACAAGTCGATTTTTTGTATAAATAAACAACGAAACTCTTTGGAGCTTTGGGAGCCAGGCTAACCTGATATTATGAATTCTCATTAGAGGAAGTTTAGACAGAAGCTAGGGGAGCATGCTTAAAGAAGGCAGTTAAGCTCGTGATACAAGTACACGTGTAAGCGGCGCCAGAGTAACGGCCCGAGTAGCCGAGTAGCCCTCCAAAGTTCGGCTCGGCTGGCTAAACAGTTTCTGAATGTGTAATTCAAATAGACTGGCTGGAGGCTGCCTGATGCACCTATGCTTCATGCTAAACATGCATGATGAACTGGTTATATTACAGAATGCCACATTCATGAGCCGACGCGTATATGCACGCTTCCGTGTCTCTGGTATAAATAGAACGTATTTTTCAGAAGCATAAATATATATTATTTTCAACAATTAAGCTTTTAATAAAGTGGTTATTAGGGAACGTGTAAAAAGCTCAGGTGCAATAAGTAAAGTAGAGGAGCGCAGGATGAGCCAGTGCGGAAAAGGCGGCGTTAGAGAGGCGGCGATTGGTGGCGAATAACAAGCATCCTGATTTATTTCCGCCATTCGACTGGCTCTGACGGAAATTCAAAAGGAAATGAGAGGAGACCTCTTCTCGGTTCGATGCCTTCCTTTTCCAGTTATGTCGAGTAGGCCTTTTTTTACATTCCGCTCCCGGCTCCGCTAATACTGCTTATATCAAAGCGCCTGCGCGAAAATTTTTCTCCATTTTTTCCGCATATATTATAACAAGCTGCTGCTGCGTATAAGGCGAATTCTTTAGAAAATTTCTCCGCGCTCGAGTGGCCGGGGCGAAAAATTTTTTATCGCTCCAACTTTTTATCTATACGCGGAATCGCATCGGGTTTATTATCGGTTCTATTATAGCTGCAGGGAGTAATAAGTATTTACGAGTTTTGAGCGTCGGTGCATTCGGGCGGCTGTCGAAATACAATATTCCTTCGGAATTCGAGATTTTCTAAAATTTTTCGCGAAAATATTTCAGAGTCTTCGCGCGCGCCTGAAATAAAAGTTTCCAGAGCGCGAGCTGTAAATTCGAATTCCCCCGGAAATGGAATATTTAAATAAAATTTTCCGCCATAATGGATTTCTCTCGGACGAATAACTCAAGTATCTCTTGATTCCATTCGAAATCACCCCCCCCCCCCTCCAGACGCAAAAAATTAAAATTTCAAATCCACTTTGACACTCGCCAGCTTAAAGGAGCCGCGAAAGCTCACCATATGAAATTAATAAAGTTTAAGAGCAAAGACCCAGACTATCAAAAGCTCGCTCTGCGCGGCCAGTCCAACCTCCATCCGAGACTAACCGAAGAAAGTTTGATTGCTCGCGGAAAGCTCTAGGGCGCGTTGAAAGCTCAGAGGGCAAGGGCCCACCGTATAGTACGACGACTCGAACTCCCGGACAAAAGACAGGTAAATAGAGCCCGGCGAGCTTTTAATTCAGGCCGCACGCACTAATTCGAGCAGCTGGACTCTAGAGCCGGGCGCAATGAAAATAATTGAAAGCGACGCGCGAGCGCGGCCGGCTCTTGGCTGGCTGCGAAATTTCGCTCATTTATCCGGTGAATGGGAAATTAGAGCGGCCGGGGGGGCGCTAGGCCAGCGGCGGCGAGCTTGCAGCCAAGCACTTTATATTCGGGGCTTGTTTTTCAAAAGTTGCTCGCCTGAAAAATGCGGCCGCGCTTACTTTTCGCCTATATTTTTTCGCTGAATTTATCTCGCCGCGCGCTGTGTAACAACGTCGAAGCCGGCCGCGTGCTGAGCCAAATGCTGGAGCGTGAATGCAAGCTCGCCGCAGGTGTGTATGTATGAGCGGCGTGTCGTCTTCTGAATGAAAAAA
>JAPYZA010007881.1:0-12144 GCA_030522685.1 Eupelmus azureus | reverse complement strand
TGTATTCACTAATTCACAGTGGAGCATTTTGGACTAGGCCATTTAGTGCATATACACTATTTTTTAGTGATTTTTCACTATTTCAACTTTAGAGAGTAACTAGAACTATTCATTTAAAAGTGAATAATTCATCCACACGGCGCATCTCAGAATTCCTCCAGCTCGCGACTCTTCGGTCTTTATTTCTCCTGGAATTTATACATCACGATTAGATATACCAACTCTCGACGAGCCTCGCCGCGTGCTCTTCGAGATTTAAATTCTCCCGCAGTCACCAGCGGCCCGGCCATTGTCTCGTGCGCTCGCGGCTCTCCCGCGCGCAAATCGCTCGTTTCATGCCCACCTACGCGCCGCGTGTATGGTTACGCAACGCCGTCTATTGTCGACGGAGCCGACGGGGAATAAAAATGTAGCGTTTTCTCTTTTATTTGTTTAACGCGCCGAGCTTACGGATTCATCGTAGCTTTGTCGACGCGGCTTTCATTGTTTTTTGCGTCTTAGCTCATTATATTGTCTTAATTAGTGTGTGTGCGTCTGGCACTGAGAGATTAGAGTTAGGTAAGTGGATAGTGTTTTATGCGATACGTAACTTTTTGAATTTATATGTAATGTGGTTATAGGTATCTTTATTGTAGGTTACGAAATCTGATGGAAAATATTAGAGCATTCGCGATGAAGTGATAATATTTCTTTTCGTGTTCTTAAAAAATGTATGAAAGATCAATTTTTATGCTTTTATTTCATATTCATTATTCTACCTTATCTAGTATTTGCATTTACACAGCCTTACTAATTTTAACTAGTCTATGTAAATACTTACTTTATAACAACTGTATTGTTTTCCTCTCTAATATTTTTGAATATCATTAAGATATCGGTACAATGTTGTTTAAAAGTAGCACACGGTTGACAATTTTGTGTTTTTTACATTATGATTGAAACCTGTACAAATACTATGTATAGAAATAGAAACGTACATTGTATAAATTCAAAACGGAATGTATACTTTAGCAACATATTTTTTGTTTTTATGTGTAATTGAAAAATATTATTACATTCTTTTTGTTATTCAATAACAGAAATTTTATACAAAACATATCTTTAATCAAGAAATTACGGACATGTTATGTATATTTTCAAAAGATAATTTTAATTAAGCAAATACTGCGTTTATGAGTTCCGTTTTTGATACACAATGTGCCTTAGAAAATGATCCGAGTTGTTAATTGTCTAGCAGTAAAGTTTTTGAAAACTTTTTCAAAATTCAGTTTGATACCTTTTTTTTTATTCTAGAGACAAGAAACATTATCACCAAAATTGTACAAAATTTTCTTCAAAAGATGTGTAATACAAATTTTCGAGTATCAAAGAGTTCACTCTACCCAAGTTTTTCCTGTATATTTTGGCCCGATTAACGCGAATTTCAAGGATAATACGCTAGGAAAATAGCTAGGAAAGTGTCTGTAGCTGATTTTTGAGAAATCAAGAAGTTTTGTTTAATGAAAAAAATGGTTTCATATTTTTGGTGTAATTTTAAAACAAAAATATGGGTATAAATGGTCGTAAATTGAGCCGCTTCTTTTTTGTTTCAATTTTTATTTTTTCGAATACCTTACATATACATTTATATAAAGAAAATGTCCGTATATTTTAAAAAAAATGCATACACAGTTCGAAATTGGTTTCAATTCAAACACAATAACTGTTTAAATTGAAACGAAAACAATCAAATTCATAAATATTGGGTAATCTTATTTATTATTTTTATTTGTTTTTAAAATGATTTTACACAAATGTTCTTTATTTTCATTTTCTGTGATATTTAATATTTTCTTATTAAAAAGAGAACGTTTTCATTAATTTTCAAAAAATTTGTTGTCGAAATTATTTGACCGTTTTTCCCGCTTGTCATCCGCACCAAATTCACGTCCAGTGGGCCAAAGTACATAGAAAATAATCGAATGAAACCGTGAACCTGCACCTGTCACGCAAACCCTTCTGCCCAGTATAAAATCATATCATTCGAAACAAACATTTAACCACAATCCTCCCTTACCACCAACAACTTCAAAAACAAACCTAACCAACAACCAAACCCTCCAAAACTCCTCAATAAACCAAACCTCCCTCCCATCCACCTTACATCCCACAACCCACTGCAAAGACACCCGCGAAGCAGTGCATCATCCGCCATTATAAGTGCGCTCCAACATGCAGCCCGCGCGCAACTCTACGTCGCTCCCTCTCTCTCTCTCCCTCGCTCCCTCCATCGCGTCCATCTTTTCTCCGCCCTCTCGCAGCCGCGGCGCGCACATCGATCCTGCATTCTCTCCCTCCCCCTACTTTTTGCGCGCGCCTTGCCGAGAATATAATCCTTTCGGGTGAAGTTCGAGGGAGGGTGGACTTATTGCGATTGTGGAAAAGTGGTGTAATAAGCGGGATGGTGTAGTTTGTAGGGTAAGTTGGTTTTATTGGCGTTTGTTCTGGGGTTGAATGGGTGTGTGGAGTTTTGTAGTGTGTAAACGTCGGCTGGTTAGTTTTTCGATGACGTGAGTAACTGTTTGGATTGCGGATCGCAAGTAGCGTGTAAACTTTCTGTGGTATGAGTAAGGACTGCACTGATTATATACATGCAAGCTTGGAAACTTCATTACATTGAACATTATAGTAATAAAACTTTAATGAACCAGACATGTAATCATAGTCACGTACATGGTATCATAGAACCAAACCACTAGACTCCGCCCGGCAAGCTAAATAAAACGAGAGCAAGCAGAAAGAGGCAGGAATAATCATAACAAAAAAAAAGCAGAAAAAAAAAGAAAAAAATAATCATGAAAAATACTACTCACGCACGTATGCTTGCGCCTGGCACAGTGGTGCGAGATCGTTTGTTCCAGCACCGCACACGCGAAAACATCTCCAGCAAACAGAGAGAGAGAGAATAAAGAAAAGAAAGAGAAAAAGGAAGAAGAAAACAGCTACACACTGGCGCATACACGCGCAGAGAGAGAGCCTAAGTCGCGCAGAATAAAAAACAAAGACGCGCGCAAAAATGGAAAGAAAGAGATGCTTCCGCGCGGCGAGCGAGCATGAAAGGAGGAGACTGTGTGTGCTGCATGCGCGACGAGCACAAAAAAAAACGAGAGAGGGAGAAAAAGAAGGTGGAGGCGGACGAAGAAGTGCGATAGAGCGAATGAAAGGGGTGAAGCGCGCGCGCGAGTGGGCGGAGATAAAGAGGGACGCGGAGAGAAATAAAGTATCGGGCGAAGAGGAGAGAGAGAGAGAGCTCAGAGCTTTCATCCTAATGAAGTATTTTCGCCTCGCCGATATGATGCCGCGCGCTTCTCTCTCTCTCGCATGCCTTTCCAGCCTCTCGAGCGCAAAGAAACGTCGACTCTATTCCCTTCCTTTTCTGCACTATACGCGCGCGGCTGTCTCTTTCTCTCATCGGGGCCGAAGAGGTAAAACTTTGTCAAGCTCGCGCCCGTTTTAGCCGACTAATATCGAATTCACTCGTTTCAATTGCTTTCCGCCCCGCGTGACGCGATATCGCTTTCGCGGATGATTTTTATATTTTTCTGTGCTCCGCAGCGAACGTTGTAATTTTCGTGATTGAAGAGCGAGCGGTTCGATACGCCAGGTGGAAGGGAGATAAAGGACGTTACTTTAGGAGCATGTAATTACTCGTTGGTGGGGAGGGAACTTCTTTTTAGAGACTTCAATCAGGTTGCTTTTTTCGCTTTTAATTATTTCGGATTCATTAGGGTTATACGTTAGTGTTGTAAGTATTTAGAAAGATGGGTGCTTGTTGATAGTGGAATTAATTGCTAAATTTTAATTTTAAGAAAATTCTTTTTTTAATTAATACCGGTTTGAAGTGTGGATTAGTAAAACAGATTTAATTTTTTTTTAAATAATATTACTCATATAAATAAATAGCAAAGTAAACTTTTTATTTACAACATACACTAAACATTTACAATATCATACGAATATCACAGCGTTCCATAAACTCGCAAAATCTCTCTATTCATTACACACATTTGACAGAACGCGTATACACCAGCCTTGAAAAAAGTGATTCCACTAACGATGGCCAAGCGCTTGGCGCGCGCAATACAAAAAAAAAGGGGTGGCGCGAAAGTTCGTCGCGGTAAAAATCTGGGGACTTGTCTTCGCGCGTAAGAGACTCCGCAGAGAAGAGTCTCCACGCTCGGGGAGCGATTATTTTTAATTCCGCATAGTATGCGAGCGGTAAGGTAGAAAAAAGGAGGTAAAAAGCGAGCAAGAAAAAAAGGGGTGAAAAAACGTTTTTATATGATTCCTCGCCGCTACGCGAGCAGATTTTTCTTCTTTCTTATATAGTCTTGCTGGCTGTATTTTCTGTTCGTTTTTTCTTTTGGTTTGTTTGGTGATTGTTATTTCATCTACGCTCTGTTGGTAATTTATGCATTTAATGCGTTTAGATATTGTAGTAATATTGTTTCAATATTCCTTTAATATTGTTGTAATATTGTCTTAATATTCTCGCAATACTTTCAAAATATTCTGTTAACAATAATATAAAAATCTCAAAAAATGTCGAATACAGCCATCACATATCAAACTATACAAGCCCACCGTTACTACTTAACTTCTCTTTCTCCCCTCTCCCTCTCCATTTCTCCATCTCTTCCCTCCGCGAGCGCAGAACGCACTCGGGCGTTTTTTCTTCTCGTTCTTCGGCTTTGTGCGCATTGTGCGCCCATAGAGTAGTGTCACACGGCTTAGGTACTCCGCGATTCATTTCGCAAATCTCGTATAGCCCGTTTCGCTCTTCTTTTTTTAAAAAAAAGGGGGGCTCTCGCGCATTGTCTTTGCGCAAAAGTCGCGCTTCGTGCCTCATTGTCCCAATGATTATTGTTGTTAGGGCCGGTTCATCCTCCATCTTCTCCTCATTCGGCTTTTTTCTCCCATTCACTCGGCTCTCTTTCTCCACTGTTATCCTATCTTCCGTTTCTTTCTTTATTCGGAGCCTGAGTAGAGAGGTAATTATAGCAGCTTTCGCGAGATCGTTCTCTTCATCGATTACACCTGCGGCGCTAAAGATGGTTTTGGTTTTGTATCTGGGAGGTTTTGTTCGTTTTCAGGGAGGCTAATGGCTCGTTGTTGCCGGAGCTTTGTTCGAATTAGCAGTTTTTTTCACGCGATTTCGAGTATTAAATTGAGCTTTTATGAAATTGTAATTGGGACTATTGAGAGCTTTGTATCTATATTAAGATTTGGATTGTAGGTGTGATATTGATTATTTATCGCTATTGCAGTTTTATTATTTTACTCAAAAAGAAAAAAAAACAACAGTAAAACAAAATATTAAAATCAACAACAACCCACTGTCACAACTAGACATTCCTTACTCGTCATCCCAACGAAACAAGACAGCAAAGGCTCGAGTGCGAGCCTCATAATGGCGCTCGATAAAAGCAGCCGCCGAGTAGGAAAGTCCGCTCGGCCCGCGCGCTCTCGTTTCTCTCTCGTGGTCGTCGACGTCGCCGTCGTCGTCGTCACTGGCTGGCGCCGCGCTCGCCTTCCTCCCTCCCCCATCCATTAATTAACAGGCTTTGTACTTTTAAACGATGTTAAATAAACGGCATTGTTCCAGCTCGAAAAGGAGGCGGGCGCCATTATGCCTTAAGTTCGGCCTCGGCCTCCTCTCTCTCTCTCTCTCTCAGGGCGCGGAGGGCAGAAGGAGGAACGAAAGGCCAGACCCCATTGTTCTAAGCAAATATTCTCGCGCGCGTGCACTCTCCTCTCGTTTTCCCTCCTTTATCTCCCATTTTCTCTCCCTTGACTTTTTCCATTGTTCGCGCTTCTCCTACGACGACGTTTTTTGCGCCCGAGCTCTCTTTTTTTTTTACTCGCTGCCCTTTACCCCACCACCTTTCTTCCGCGCGGCGCTTGTTTTCTTCCACTTTTCCCTTTATTCCTGGACGTTGTTCCTCTGTCTCTCTTTCTCTGTGTGCGCGGGAGCTGTGTGTGGGTGTAGTTCCTTTTCACCCTCTCTCTGGCACTCCTGTTTTTTCGACGTTTTCTCTCCTTTCGTCGGCTTTTGTCGCGTTTGCGTATGAAAAGGCCTCTGCGCGCCGCTCGCTCGCTTTGAGGGACATGAATTTTTCAGAATCGAATTCACGATTGCTTTTTGCGCCGCGGCGGCGTTAGTTTTCTCGTGGTAATTATGAGCGCTAGGTGGGGTTGGTAGTTTCTTTTTCGTTTCATGTGTAGCGATAAAGTGTTTATCAATTACGTATGATAAATATAGTCAGGAAAAGTAGTTTCTGGTTTTTATTAAAGTTTGATTGTAAATATTTCATCTTCTAAATGAATATTAAATAGAGACGTTTATTATTGGTGTTTATTTTACGAGAAGTGTTGGCATAAAAAATTTACATTATCTTATACAAAATCACAAAAGCATTGATTATTTTTACTCAATATAATCAATATAAACCTAAATAGAAAATTAATCACAATTAGGTCTCATCATTAAAATTTTATTAGACCCTATCTAAAACACAATTATAAGCTACAAACAGTCACAATTACTATATTAATAATCAGACAAACTAGTCAACATTCAATCGACAAAGTTACAAAAATAATAATTGCCAACACCCGCTCGATCCACAATTTCCCACCCACACATTACAAAACACCCTTTCAAATCAATATTATAATTCCAGCCCCATCCGAACAAAGCCCCCCCCCCCCCCCCCACAATCGAATCCGCGCGATTATGCGATATATATTCGTTCATCAGCGCTCGGGCGCGATGTAATTTCGCCGGGCGCATATATAACTCCAGCGGGCGAGGCACGCGCGAGCCGAAATAAATAAAGGCGAAAATCGCAAGCGCGCCGCCACAAAAGCCGGGGACAATGGGGCTGTAACCATCGGGAACCGCGCCCTGTTAAATTGGATTTCGCTTAGCGGCAAAAATGAAAGAGCGGGCCCGTCGAGCGCTTCGATCGCGCCCGCGTATTAATGGAGAGTATTATCCGTTCATTCTGGCGGAAAACAAAAAAAGGTGGAGATTGCGCGGGAGGAACAAAAAACACGACACTTTTGCCCCGGGATTTTTCTCTTTAGTTACGCATTAAAACGCCGGCTTTGTGCGCTGTTATTGTGCGGAGAGTGATTTTGTCGCTGTGTGCGCGCGTGTATTTTATTTAGCGCGAGCCGGGAGGTAATCGTATTTGCTAATGCTGTAGAGGCGCGATATATTCCGATGAATCGATCGGCTAAACAAAATATTTTTGTAATCGAGCAGAGCTACGACAATGCGTAATCCGCGCCGCGAGGCATTGAAATAATGACTTGTGTATTATAAAGCTATTTTAGGATTTCTATACGTTTATCTGCCCTTCGCGCGCGGCTCCATTGTAACTCGCGCTTGCCATCAATCATTTGTATTATTCGCTTAATCTTTCCGAGAATATTCGCATTCAGGGGAGCTTTGAATACAGTGTAGCGAAAATAGTGTTGTTCAAGAACAAAGCTGTGTCGTTTTCAAAATTGCCTCGTGGATTAATATTAAATGGGTATTGATAAATGCACTTTCCATTGAATATTTATATTTGAATTAATGCATAACGTGCGTGATAAAGCATGTAATAGTTATAGTTATTTCTACGTTTAAATAAACAGAAAGTTGCGTTGAAATTCAAACAGTTAAATCAAGAAAATAAACAATCTATACGTAATTGAATTATTATTGAACAATAAAAACTTACGTCTGCATTAACAGAGGGCTCGAAATATTTCACGCAATCAAGTATCCCGAGCTCTATAAACAAAGAATATTTAGCTTTCGATAACCCAAGCAGCACAATAACACTTTCTTCAAACAGAATCCCACTTGAGGAATGATAGGATAAGCATCACTTCACGCAAGTTGATTTTTACACTTAAGAGAGCCAAGTAAATGAGACATCAAGATACTGTGCAAATAAGCCTGCTTACTTACCGTATGAAAAATAAATTCCTACGCGAACGCAAACAACGCGTGAAAGTGCTTACCTCACATACGCATTATTCTCCTTATTACACTTCAAAAATCTCTAAAACACAAAAAGATCACTAGTGCACTCTCCAGCCCCACACATCCCACCACCGAAAAATACCCACGAAAAAAGAAACGCGGAGAAACAGCCGCGGACACACCACCGTAAAAAAAAGAGGTGCACAGCAGCAGAGACACACACGCGCCGGCGGCTTCATTATCTTCCCGGCATTGTCGTCCGCGCGGAAACTGGAAATCCCGGAGCGCTTCCTCGGCGATCGGTCTCCTAAACTCCGTTTTGAGCCGGCACTGCCGGCCCATTGTCTGCCTTCTCTCTCTCTCTCTCTGTGTCTGTGTGAATCTCGCGAGCGAGCGAGTCCGGGGCAACTTTTGCCCCATTGTCGCCGGCGACGAGCGCCAAAGCTCGTTCAACAACTACTTGCGCGTATATCGCGCTGGTGCACGCTGCGGGGAATTGTCACTTTTTTTCTCTTGGGCTGGGTGTATGGAGAGCTAGAGTGGATTTGGCGTCTGGTGTTTTTCGCCGGGTTAATTTTGACGATTTGTACCGATTTAGTTTTGGGGAGTTTTGGTTTGCAGAAAGTTTTATTAATTTTTGTTTGTTTTTGTGGCTTTTGATGTTTGAGCTGTTCGGATGGTGTATCGGAGGGTTTTGTTTTTAAAATAATACTTTCTTCCTCTTTTCAATGTTTAAGTTGATGTATTCTCATTATACTTTACTTTTGTATCAACATTTTTATCTATTTAATTCTTTCTAGCTTACCGGTTTATAAAAGCAATTAAATCTACGATCTACGTTCCAACATTCAACGACACATCCCAATAATTCAATAACCTCCGTCAACCAAAGCCACAATCCAACAATCAAAACAATTCCCCACAAAAATCCAATACCACCATCTCCCCACTCGTCGAAAGGCGTCAGCGCGTTAATAGCTCCTCTCGCTTGCTCAACCTTAACAAAGTACATAAACCCCCCCCCCCCCCAACCGCATCAATTTTCGTCACAATTAACCAAATCGCAGTTTAGATTACCAAATCCTATTATCTCCGGGCGCGAGATTAAGACGAGCCTGACAAAGGCAGAGATAGAGGAGAGAGCGTCCGGTACATATACAAACGGGAGAAAAAGCGCGAGGGGAACGAAGCGCGCTAGGGGAGCCAGAAAGAAGAGAAGAGTGTCTCGGGACCGGGCGACACAATAAGATGAGAGAACGAGAGAGAGACGGAAAAGAAAGAAGACGCGCAAGGTGAGTTCTAACGAGAGACAAAAGCGGAGATGCGCGACGGTACAATGGGCCGAGCTGGAGAATGGCGAGATACACGCGAGAGACAAAGCGTAAGAGGGACAAATACAGTGGGACGTGTGTGTGTGTGTGTTCGTGTGGAGAGGGGCGAGTGATAGTTTCTGGAGTGTGCGAACTTTGTTTGCGTCGGGGAAGTTTCGGAGAGTGGACGCGAGACTTTGTGTGCTGGTTGGTTAGTTGGTAATGAGAGTAAAATACGAGGCTGTTTTGCTTTATAAGGCGGATCGAGTCGATGAGGCTGGATGGTGGAGGTGGAGTTTGCGTTGAGTGGTGGTTAGATCAGGGAAAATATACTGATTTGTAGAGTGTATGTGTTGGTTTGTATCGATGTAAGATTTGTCGATGAGACGCTTAACAACTTAATGTGTGAAATAGATACTTACAACTTAAGTTGACTTTTTATTCATTGTCAGATTACGTGTAGAATTTTTCGGTGATTTATCAATGTATATTGAAAGTTTATTAGTAACATTTGACTACTAAATTAGTAAACAACCGTTTTTTATCAGCATCTTATTGTTTCATCAGTTCGTGTTAGTATTACTAATTTAGCGCATTTATATTGACTGGCACTTGCCTTGACAGTTACCTTGAGCTATTCACGTTTATTTAAATGGACGAAAATAGGATCCACTATTTGCTGTATAACTTCGAAAATCTTACTAATTCAAATTTAAAATATGAAAGAGGCATATTATACTACTATTTTAAAAACAAGATAAATATTTTTATGGAAACTTCTAAATATGTTCACCAAAATTTATTTTCCCTAATTAAGAGCTTCTACAAATAGCATATACAATAACTGAATGACAATTATAACCTAATTCAAAGAATCGAATCTTCGATGTAAAGCAGAATAGCTTCATGAAAAGACACAATGATTACGGCAATATTTGAAAATGGAACAATTGATATATTATTAATATTAAATATAATATATGCTTCAAAATGTCATACCATTTTAGTTACAATGTTTTTTTCTAAATTGTTCAACAAAACCATATGTACATACATTATAAATACGATACTTTATTGATCGTACCCAGTTCACTACGCTTCATCAAAAGCAGACAACTCAGACGAATCAACCGAATTATGCCGCCTATATTTGAACAACCTTAAAAAAAAGAAAAAGAAAGAAACTCGGCATTTGAATTTAAAAAAAGGAAACGATTAAAAGATAATACGAACCGCTTGTAAGCTCGAAAATGTATTCTTTTCATATTCCAAGCAGCCGAGCCGATCGACGCGAACAATCGGCAATAGGTAAACATTTCTCCATGACAAAAGGTGCATATACGCACGCGCTTCCGATCCTCGCAGTCGATACCCCGAAAGAGGAGCTCACATTGTTTCTCGACAATGTTGATCGGGCAAAACGATGTCCGTTGTCTCAAGCGACGCCTGTCTTTTAATTCCAAACGCAAAATCCTCTCTTCCACACACACCCACTTTTTTCTTCCCTCGCGGATCGAGCGCACAGAGAACCGGAAACACGAAATTCCGGGGGATGGACTATATAAGCCCGAGAGATGCTTATCATGAAAAAAAGCGCGCTCTACCTTTTCCTCGCTGCTCTTTTTCTCCCCAGGATCTCGGCGCTTATTGTCCCCGCGGTATCGACAGAAAAAAAAGGTACGTTCGGCTGGAAATTCAAATTAAAACACTCCGTCGCGCGCCTTTTCATCGAGCCCCAGAAAATCCTTAAGGGGTTGATCCGCGCGCGCGAGCAAACGAGATAATGGAGAAAGAGAGAGAGAGAGGGAGAACTGGAGAGAGAGAGAGTTTGATTCCGGAGACGTTGCTCGCGCGACGACGACGTCGTCGTCGGGCCTTTTGTTCTCCATTGTCGGCGCACGTGCGCGCCGGCTCGAATCGCGATGCCTTGGCAACGTGCGTTCGCCGTCCGTCCCTCGCGTTCGCCTGCCTCTCTCCTCGTTGTTGAGTCGCTGGCGCACGAGAGACTGCGAAAAGAGAGCTTTGAGAGCTCTTTTTTTCTCTCGTTCTCCCATTCGCTCTGCGCGATGGATTGGAAATCGATTTTTTTATTTCGTTTTTGGTTTTGAGGGAGGTTTGGTGCTCGGATGAAATTAGTTCAAAATGTGCGGAATTGAGATTTTCGAGTTTGAAGTAGGGCTTGCATCGAGCTTTATGTTTTATCGATTCGACTTAACATATCTCTATCACGCATACTCCCGTAATTATTTTTAATGCCCAATACCAATCAATATTTTCATCAAACAAGCCTTTCCAAATCCCAACTCTCTCTCCCATCCACAGCCACCTCGCCTTCCAGATATCCGCATTACAATCGCGCGCAGCGCAGCCGTTCGCTCTCCGCGCAAACGCACGCATGAGGAAGTCCCTCCGTCGTTCCGTTTCGCTGATTCTCGCCCGCTCCGGAGTTTCGTCGTCGCTCCACAACCATCCACACACACCCATACAACTATATATATACCCACACTGCCCGCTGCGACTACACACTCGCCTATGTATCTGTAGCAGCTTGCGCCAGCGAGCTTTGTTCGAGCCGCTTCACAACAAGTGGTAATTAATTCTTGGTCCTAACAATCGGCATCCGCCCCCGCGCGCCCAGTTTGTTATACACGCGCGCTTTCAATGCTGCGCGCGTGTAGCTAGGTATATACACGGCGCCGAGCGCGCCGATTGTGTCGTCCCGTTTGCTTTTTGTGAGCCAGCGCAGTCCGCGACTCTTGGCTCTCTCTCGTATTTTCGTGCGCGCGCTCATGACGCCTTGTTTTTTTTTTTCAA
>JAPYZA010007876.1:0-10759 GCA_030522685.1 Eupelmus azureus | reverse complement strand
ACATCCGAACAATATACCAATGACTTTCCATCATCTTTCGTGAAAAATTTCCTGAAACTTTGTTCTCTGTTTCGGTAAGTATAAGCGCTTGTTCCTTTCAATAGCAAGTTTTTCTTTTTCAGTGCTGCTGCCAAATGTTCAGCTCCATCCTTAGGCAGTCCTAGTTCACGAATGAGATCGTTCAATTCCTGTTGAGTGAAAGTCTGAGGGGATGCCGTTTTCGATACGATATATTCCTCATCTCCATCGTCTTCTTCACTATCCTCCTCAGAGCTTGTCTCATTCCGATCATCATCTTCCTCTTTTAAATTGTCTATATCCATAGGTTCATATACCGTTCCTTTCTCTGTTACTGTTATAATCGGCTTTTGCACTGAGGAAACCGTAGCGTACTTGATCTTCGATTTGTTGTTGACACTGAAGCCTGCGATGTTTGTTATGCAGAAATAGCAATCATCTTTACAAATCGGTCTTGACCATATTATGGGCTTTGTGAATTCAAGCTTATCTTTTTCTTTAGTTTTCCTATATCGTAATAACATTGTACGACACGAACTGCAAATTATATGCGGTACCCACGCTGTATCCTGATGTTCAATCTCTAAATCAAAACAATCTCCGTAGAGAGATTCCCAATGACCATTGATCTTTCTCCTATTTTTAGAAACTTCAAGTTCTCCACATACATAGCAGAACATGTCTGCACTCCCGGTGCAGTCGTGATCTACTAGATCATGACTTGTAACTTCATACTCTACAGAAGCCAAGTTTTCCACTTCTGTAGAGCTGCGGTCACCTGATGACGACGCCTGCGGGCCCGCTTTCTCACCCTGACCAGCCGCCGATACTGGGGTTTCCCTCCCCTGCATCGTAAAACACATTTCATCTGTGCCTGCCATCACGGCATGAGGCCGCTAACCCGGTGTGGTACCGTTGCCCACCGTCATCATGTGAAGGTACCCTGGTTACAGACACAGACGGAATGTGATATCGTTTCAGTGGAGAATTTGAAGATTGAATAATAGGAGAAAGATCAATGGTTTTCGGATATCTTACTGCAGGTTTAGAGGTTGTACATCAAGATCAACGGGAATGACACATATTTTTTGCAGTTTATGTTACAATATGTTATTGCGATATAGGAAAACTAAAGAAAAAGATAAGCTTAAATTCACAAAGCCTATGATATGGTCAAGACCGATTTGTAAAGATGATTGCTATTTCTGCATGGAAGACTGGTCGGCTCCGCAGCAGAACGCTCAGCTGACATACAGCGCAGCAGCGCGCGGCCGAAACCATGTTTTTTCAAACCGCGCGCCAGCCCTTCCGCTACTGCAAATGCAGACGAGTAATGCGCGCGTGAGCGGTACAATACCTGCTCCGCGCAACCCGACCCTGCCGCCTGCGCAAAGCAATGCGCTAGGGGCAATAAAGAAGGTGACGCCGAATAACGGAGAATCAGCTGTTGCCGCGCAGCGCTCAGGCGAGTTTGTAGGCGCATGCTACACGTGTCAGGCCATCGGGCACCGAGCGTCCGAGTGCCCTGAGGTGCAATGCTACGGCTGCGGCACCAAAGGCCACGTTAGACGTAACTGCCCGGAAAGTGCGAGTTACACGCGGTAAACAACCTTCGCGTGTTAATGCTCGTGCGCGAAATCGGGAAACGGGCGACGAGGGGAGCAGAAGCAAGCACTGATCCCCTCGATAAAAGGCGCTTGTCGTTACGTGTAGAGACAGTAGTGGCGAGTGCGGGAGAGGAGTGTAGCAAACAGAGTGAGTTACGAGAGAGGAGTGGAGAGGGGGAAAGCAATCGGTGGGCTCTCCCAAAGGGCGAAAGCGCGATGAGTAGAGAACCCGCGCCGGAGCCTGAGGTTTCAGAGAGTCCATACGAGCTACTCCAGAAATTGAGAAAGAAAAGCCTATGATAAGCAAATTCAGATGGAGTTTTCGGATCGCTTGTGCCCTTAGTAAACGGGCTGCCTGCTTTCTTCGAGAGGGAGTATTCCGAGTTTGCAATCAATAGACTGCGAGAGAGACACGACGCGCGTGAGGCTGAGCGTATGACCGCAGAGGGCGAAAGCAAAGACCAGAAGTCGTTCGAGCAAACGCGCGAATCGGCAAAGGTAGTGCGCGAGAATATTCAGAGACACGAGGACGAGTTGGAGAGGGTGCGTGAAAATAAAAGTGAACATGAGTTAAACGCTAGTGATAGTGACACTAAGAGTGATAACGAGAGTGTTAAAGCGAGCGAGAATATTAAAAATAGTAGCGAGAAAGGAGAGCGAATTGAGGCAAAAATCACGAGTGACAGTGGCGACGAGGTGGCAGGCGCGATGGTAGAAAATCGAAATTTTTTGCTAGTTAATCTGGGCGGGACAACGCATAAAGCATTATTCGACCCAGGCGCAATGCTTTCATTAATAGCGTCGCCCGTAGCAGAAAAATTTCGCGACCGCCTGAAGCCGAGTCAGACTGCAATTAAAGGGGCACTGGTGAAACGTCTTCAGTGCTCGGTCTACTAGAGGTGACACTTGAGATCGATGGCCTAGTAAAGTCACTAACGCTTAAGGCCGTGCAAAATCTCGAGCACGACTTCGTGCTTGGGATGGATTTCATGAGCGACTTCGACATCGACTCCAAAATAGCGAGAGGCTATTGGAGAGTAAACTGGGGCAAATGGAAACCGTTTACACGCAAATCAGGCGGTGAGAAAGAGCTGGTGATTGCCGAATGCACAGAATCCAGCAGGAAGAATTCTTGAAGAATACGCATCAACCATGCTGGAAACCGAGTGACAAGAGTAAGACTGCTCTGTGGAGCGTAGGCCGCAAAGGAGGTCCACGTCAACTCACCAGGGACGATTACTTCTCGACAAACTCGACACCTTCACGCAGCCCGTCACCGCCGCCAAGCCCAGCCACCTGGCCGCCTACGGAGTAGCGTAGAGAAAATCGAGGGAGAAACGAGTCAGTAGCGCCAAGAATGAGAACGCGGGGAGTTATGTTCGGTGATTTCGTGCCAATACCGACGAATCCGACCATCGATCCGCCAGCATTCGCCTGCTTCAATTGCCGGCAAGAAGGGCACCAAAAACACCAATGCCCCCGCCCAAAGATGCGGGTGTATTGCGATAATTGCGGTCGCTCTGGAATAGATCTCGCTGTCTGTCCGAGATGCGCAGAGCCGCATAGGCAGTTCATAGAACGCAACTTTGCATGTATGTACTACATATGTACGCAATATATGCATCTATTTACACTATTTGTATACGTATACTTACATATTTGTATGATATAGTGAACATATATCATATATACTTGCTGTAACTGGAACTCGAGCGGAGACCAATCAGAAGCCGAGAGTTTGAAATGCTCATTTCCGATTGGTCGGAATTTGTTCGTTTTTTAAATAACCCTTGATCCGAGAAAAGTGAAACTTTAATCATAGTGATTGTTACAAAAGGACAACATACCAACCAATAAGTATTACATTGTTATCATAGTAATATAATTCCGGGCCAGCATTTAACATACCTAACCTAAATGAGCACGAATAACTGTACATCATTATTACCTGTCAACAATTTGTTTCATCGTACTAGCTTTATGTATTTCGGCATCCACGGAAATGTATGTATTTCAAAATTGATTTATTGAATTTTTAATCTTTATTGAGTATTATTAATTAATAATAATTAGTACTGTATTATTATTAATTTTTTTTAGTTAGAAAATCATTACTGGAAATGTATAACAATTTTGTATTTAAAAATTATCAAACATTACTAAAAACTAGTAAATAGTTGAATTAAAACAAATTTTTTAAACCACGATTTCTTAAAGACCGGACTAAAATGTATAAAATAATTTCTTCTACATCCATACAGATTTATAAACATGTATATTCATAATCCCATACAGATTTCTGAACAAATTAGTAATAATGAATTTAATGAATTTTCTTAAATACCAATGGACAATATTAAGAATTTTGAAAGTAGTTTTTGACAAATTCACGCAACAGTTAATTTAATTTGTAATGCAATATTTTGTTTTTTGAATTTTATAAGTATTTAAATATCAGTAAGATTCACTATTAGAAATTTTTTGAACAATTAATATGGTATTATGAATCTTTATGCAGTTATAAATCTGTATTGCATCAATATGCAAGTATTTTATTTTATTGTAAGTAAATTATTTTATTCTCATTAGTACGCTCATCATAAAATCGTTGTTTTATAAAAATTTTTTTTATTAAATTAATTTTTCATATCTAAACGATATAGCACCTTATTCGAACATAAAATTGTTATATGTGATAATTCAATATTACTTATTTTTCTACGAATATGAATAGTTTTTTTTTCAGTTACTTTACATACACAATAGAGTTTCAATATTTCACAAGAAGTCTACCTTAGTTACGGTAAATTTTCTCTTGCAATTCGTATCCACTTGCAATTACGATGGAATATAGAATAAAGAAAGGGGAATTATGTGAAATTATTTGTAGGAGCTGTAAAAAAATCAGCAAGGATAGTATACACTTTATTCTTGACAATATAAAATCCAGTTGGAATGAAAAACACTTCATTATCGTAGAAAAGCAATTGCGCGGTAGTTTTCTTCCTTCTCTTTCAAAAAAAAATGAAACGCTGCTTCTAGATGTAAATCGGCATTTATTAAGAAATATGAACGATTCTTATCTGAGGAATTTATAGTAAGGTTCAGCGAAACCGAAGAAAATTGCGAACTCGAGGACAATCCATCCATTCAAACCAGTCAGTCTTCTATTGCCAGAAAAAAAGGTCGACCACGATTATCATTCATTGGGGGATCTGAAAGAACCAAGAGAAGAAGTATTACAAAGATTGCGTCGAATTATAATAAAGAAGAATTAATTGGAGCACTTAAAATAATCAATAGTGACTCTGTTAGCGAATATGAGATGAAGGATTCCGATGAACAGAATGAAGTGCAATTGAATAAGATTTTAGCGATGTACATGGATTTAAATCTATCAAAGAGAAAGTATGAGAAACTCAGAGTGTACAATAATCAAATAAGTGATCGTGATCATTTCCTCCGTATATCAAACTTGCAGAGGCAAAAAACCGATTCCCTTGTAAGAAAAGAGTACAAAAATCATATTTCGTTGTTAGAAAAAGTTGGAACATATTGTATTGAGGTGCAAGGACTACAATTTGAAATTGAATTCTATCTCGAATGTACAATGATTGATGGGAAAAGCTGTAATATTTTGACTACACAGAAAGCTTCCAGTCGCTGTAATATATGCGGGGTAGGACCAAAATTTATAAATGATTTCGCGTACATCACGAATTTACCATGTGCGAGTATGTGCTTCAATTTTGGCCTCTCAACGTTACATGCATGGATACGTGTTTTAGAATATCTACTACATATAACCTATAATATGGACTTTAAAAACTTCTGCGCAAAAACAAAGATAGACAAGGAAATGAAAAAGCTGAGAAAGCTAAGTATCCAAAAGCAATTGTAATCTGAACTAGGTATAACAGTAAATATCGTTAAACAGGGTTATGGAACTACAAATACTGGAAATGTGGCTCGCTGTTTCATGGAAAATGCAAAAAGTGTAGCTTACATAACCGATTTGAATGAGGCTTTGATAACAAGATTCCATAATATCTTACAAGTTTTAGCTTGTGCAAAAATGATTAACCTTGTGAAATTCAAGCCTTATTGTTTGAAAACTGCATAACTATGTATACAGCGTTATCCGTAGTATAAAATTCCGCCATCGATACATAAACTGCTAATGCATGGTAGTGATATAATTGCGTATTTCAAGCAACGAATTGGTTGGTATTCAGAAGAGCCACAGGAAGGAAATAATAAAATTTTCAGAAAAGCTAGAGCTAGCAACAGCGGAATTAGTGGTAGAACTTATACAAATATAGACGTTATAAAGTATTTTTTAGTTAACACAGACCCCTTGATAAATGATTGTAAAATCAAAGAACCTAAAAAGATTAAACCCCTCTCAAAAATAGCTGAAAGTATGACAAAGTAAGATACATGAGCTAGAAGTTGTCGTACACTTGACAAACGGCCCTTTTCAGGGCCACATGATGTGCAAAATCTGATCGAGCAACCTCCCCGTGGTGCACATCGGGTAACGCTAATGCCGACAGTAACGATTTGTTAGTTATGAGTCTCTAAAAGAATAAATTATATTTTGAGACTATGTTTTATGCTTTCTACGTTAGAATTTTAGTTATGAGATTTGCGGTTAAGAGATTTTATGAATCATCTTTTTTATGATTCCTAGGTTTTAGGGTTCATGGATTTTGCAGTTTACGAGTTTTAGAGTTCACGGCTTTTACAGTTTACGGGTTTAGGATTTATGGGTTTAGAGTGTATATTTAGGGTTTACGGGTTTAGGGTTTATAGGTTTAGGGTTTACGGGTTTAAGGTTTACGGGTTTAAGGTTTACGGGTTTAGGGTTTGTGGGTTTATAGGTTTAGGGTTTACGGGTTTAAGGTTTACGGGTTTAGGCTTTGTGGGTTTAGGGTTTAAGAATTAGGGGTTTATGGGTTTACGGTTTATGGATATAAGGTTTATGGGTTTAAGTTTTATGAGTTTAGAGTATTTAGGTTTAGGGTTTATGGGTTTAGAGTTTGGGATTTATGGGTTTACGGGATTAGTGTTTATGGGTTAAGGGTTTAAGGGTTTAGGGTTTATGGATTTAGAGTTTATAGGTTTGGGGTTTATAGGTTTAGGGTTTATGGGTTTAGAGTTTACGGGTTAAGGGTTGATGGGTTTAGGTTTTATGGCTTTAGGGTTTATGGGCTTAGGGATTATGGGTTTATAGATTATGGGTCTAGGGTTTATCGGTTTAGAGTTTAGGGTTTATGGATTTAAGGCCTAAATATTAATGAATGTTTTCGTTCTCAATTTTTAGGGTTTATGGATTTAAGGCCTAAATATTAATGAATGTTTTCGTTCTTAATTTTTAGGGTTTATGGGTTTTTGATTTATGCGTTTTAACGTTCATGGGTTTTATTATTAGAGATTTTGGGTTATTGAATTATAGGTAATTGGGTTTAGCTGAGTGGATTATGGAATTCATTGTGAAATTTTGTCTTTTAAAGTTTGGGAATTTTGGGTTGTGTAGCTTTATAATTACGAATTTTGAGTAAAGCATTGATTTCGAGTTAATTTTTTGCAGTTATATCGTAAGAATCCAAAAAACTTGCAATACTACGTTGAAGTATAATTCTTCACAAGTAACCTCCAATAAGTTTTATTGCAATTCATTAAGAGTTGGAGTGTCAGCAGATTTTTGTCCAAAAAAGGCAATTTTTTCCCACTGTATGCCGCTCCAAGGCTCTTTCCGCTAGCGCCTGCCTTAATTAAAAAATTAAGCCATAATAAAAAAATTAAGAAAAATTACTTAAATTTAAGTGTCATGATTTTTTTGCTATAAAGGAATCACTCTTCGTTAAGGAATTAAAAAATAATCTTCAAGAAGGAGAATTCTTGGTATGTTGCAATATAAAACTCGACACAATCGTTCCACTGAAATAATAACCAAGCCACTATTTTTGAAGTTGTGGTTTATTACAAAGAAAAAAATCAGTTTAAACATGGAAGCATAGCTATTATTCCTGATAATTTAAACCACGATACTGTTTCGGTTTATGAGTATCAAAAAATTATAATATGGCATTTTCAAAATTGTTTTACAGTAAAAAACATATATTATTTAACAGATGAAGCAGGTCAGCACTTCAAAAATAAAACTAATTTCCAAAATCTTCTTTTCCATGAAAAAGATTTTGGAATTCCAGCTGAATGTCAATTTTATGACTCCGCGCATAGCAAAGGTGCATGTGATGGTATAGGCGCGAACTTAAGAAGAAATGTGAAACGAGCGAGTCTGCAAATTTCTTCAGCTAATCAAATTTTGACGTCAGAAGATCTCTACAACTGGGCTAAAAATGATTGCAAAGCAACAGAAGTAGTTTATAACAGTAAAGATTCTTATGAAAAAACTGTTCTGGAATTAAAATCAAGGCTAGATGTTGCTAAATCTATACCAGGGACTTTACAAGTGCATGCTATTATTCCAACAGATGAAAATAAATTAAAGCTAAAAAAAATATCTGTAAGTTGAGAATATCAAATTCTCCCGAAAAAAACTGTTAAACAGAAAAAAGTAAATATATCTGTAAAGCAAGCAACATTAAAAACAAAAAAAAATAAATGCCAAACAAATGAAAAAAAAGCACTTCCACGTTAAAAGCTTAACACAACAAAAAGCAAGCCAAGAAAAAGTGAAGAAAACAAACAAAATTTGATTGACTTAATTGATAATTTTAAAGTTCTATGTAAAAATTAAATGGTAAGCAGGAAGACCAAGCGTGCAGGCTGCGGCGCACTAAGAAGCGGCATAGCGTCTACGTTTTCGCGTAGCATTACTCAAAGAAAACGACGAGAGCACTTTTTGGAAAAAAGGGTTTTTGATGTAAAAAATGCTCAGCTTTCGATTAAAACCATAAAAAAAAATATTAAAAATACACTTTTTGAGATATAACATGTTTTTTCAGGCTTTTTTCAAGTTCTTTTCTAATTGATATTATTCAAATATTTATCAAATGTAAATTTATAACAAAAACAAAAATTAAATTTACAGATTTCTACACCACCTTATTTCGTAAACTTTTATTAATTTATAATTTATTAATTTTTAATATTAATTATTAAGTACTTAATTAAAGCAAATTCAAAATTATGTAACGGGATAGGAATTTCGGAGAAAGATTTAGATCCTCTGAGAACGAGTGCCATACTGGCTCTTGCTATCCTTATGGGGAAATAGTACAAGTTTCTTGTTTAATATATATTAGCATTATTGATCGAAATTAATTTTTTATTAAAATATATAAACTTTAAAAAAAAGATAGAAAGATAGAAACATCAAAAGAATAGAAAATAGAAATTAAAAAATAATGGTACTTTCTAAAAGTTAAGATGTGAATCCATCCAAAAATTCACACCTTATGAGGTGTGAATTTTCAAATTCATTGAAATTCGCACCTTTTGAGGTATGAATTTTGAATTTTATTGAAGTTCACACTTTATAAAGTGTAATCTTTGAATTTTATTGAAATTCACATTTCGTAAGGTGGGAATTTCGAAACTTCATAAGATGCGAATTTTAATTATAAATTTAATAGTAAATTTAAAAATTCATACCTGATAAAGTGTGAATGTTAAAATTCATACCTTATGAAGTGAAAATTTCAGTAAGCTTCAAAATTCACACCTTATGAGGTGTAAATTTCAGTAAACTTCAAAATTTACATCTTATGAGATGTGGATTTCAATAAATTTTAAAGTTCATATCTCATAAGGTGTGAATTTTTGGATGGATTCACACCTTAACTTTTCGACCGTGCTTCGTAAATATAAAATAAAAAAAAGAGAACGAGTTTTTCAACTATCTTTAAGTAGCTCGATTGATTTAGAATAAAATAATGTTCTAAATACATAACATTCCTTTGAGAAAGCATAGTGCTAATAAATGAGCAACGTACTTGATCTTTGATTTGTATATTTATATACACATGTGTGTGTGTGTGTGTGTGTGCGTGTGCGTGTGTGTGCGTGTGCGTTTGTGTCTGTGTCTGTGTCGAACAGTCCATCAATAGCTCTATTGCTAATTATACTTACGGCATTGATAATATTAGCGATATCCTTGCAATGTTGGTGAACACGAGTAAGGTTTTCTCCTAAAGATTTGTACTCGTTTTTATCAATAACGAAAACAAGCTCGACATAACGCGACTGTCGGTTTGCGTTGTAAGGGCCTCGTATCGTTTCTGACGCTCTTTTTTGCTGTAAAGAGAAAACGTAATTTTATTAAAAAAAAAATTTATTATATGCAATAAAAATATATTTTACAAACACATTTAATTTAAAAAATAATTTTGTAATTAATGTCATATTGTAAACCAGGGCATAAAGTAGACTTTTCTCGGATCGATTATGAAATTGTCAGTACGAGTCCAAGAGTCGACGATTAGCTAGCACGAGTATAAGACGAGAGTTTTTGCAAGTATCATACGAGTACTGCGACCACACAAGGTCAAAAAAGCCTTTAACCCTTTTTTGTACATATTTTTTGTAATTCATCTATTGGATATCGTGTTTGTTAGCTGCACTCAGAAACTGAAATGATAGCCTTTGTATACGACAATAACCAATAGATTTATTTAATTTATTTTATAGATTTATTAAACTACTCAACAATTATACTTTACTACTCAATTTCTTAAGAATTACAATCGGTAAACTCTAATCGAGTTATCTACAATCATTAAAATAATTCGTTTACAATTAAATATTCAAAGAAAGTAAACAATTTACTCTAAATAATTCGAGCAAATCATAATTTATTGTGCGCTGATACCTGCCCCAGAACTCGTCCAAAAGGCAAAAAGTAAGTACTTGCAATTTAGATATTTGACAATTTATTAACTAAATGAGAAAGGAACAATTTAAATTTAAATTAATAATATTAAAACAGTTATTCTGTAAATTTAATAGTATATTATGTGCCAAGGGCGATAAGTGGGCATAAAGGTCTACTTGTTCTTGGTACATACAGTACTTTATGTAACACATGCACGATTTTCGCGTTTTACGATACCTAAAATGTGGGGCTAAAGTAAACGTTTATAGACCGGCACATCGCAGCGGGCGAT
>JAPYZA010007875.1:0-10011 GCA_030522685.1 Eupelmus azureus | reverse complement strand
TATTTTAACAATATTATTATAGATTTGTGTTATATTCTTCTATATAATATTGTTACAGTTATGTTGCTGTAATATCTATAATATATTGCTGAGGCAAATTAGAACCTACATTTACTCCTGAAAGTTACTTTAAGGATTAAAACCTACATTTTAAACTTTTTACTTCCAGATTTCGCACTTTTGAGTTTAGAGTGTAATCTTATTGGATAATTTCGTTGTTTTAGCCATTTTTATTGGAGGATTTCGAAGATTTTAAACGTTATTTTCTTTGAGTAGTGAATTCAAACATAATATAGTTAAATGCACATAAATGTAAATCATTATTCCGCTTTCGTATCCAAAACCTCGATCTACTTAATCAACGTCTAAATAAATTTATAGAGAGGTGTCCAATTATTAGAATGTTTTTAATTTAAATGCTATATTTATTTAGAACTTCATATGATTAGTGCGCATATTATCATTATTCATTTATTTACTTTAGAATGTTCACTATATTTTTAATTATTTCAAAAATCAGAATACTAAAAAAGTCGTACTTTTATTTTTACAAATAAATATTTATAATAAATGAAAAACCTATCATTATATCGAATACCTAAGTATTCTAATAAAAATTTATCTAAATACGTGAAACAAAAATTTTCTGAATTTTCAGGCTCTAAATTGATAGCACTTAAACAAAAAACATTTTAATGATAGAACCTCCTCCTCCCAATTAGTAAAATTCAAAAATCATTACCTGTCGTTCCTGTAAAGGAACTAGCTCGACTTCTGGCTGGCCAGCAGATCCGGCATAGCGGCTTGAGGAGCGGAAATCGCGGCCGAGGCATCCTCAGCAGCACATAGATATACGGATCCAGAGTGAAGTGTAGACAGAGTAAAACATCGGCCACCTTCTGGAAGCCCATTATCAACTTTTTGGTTAATAATCCGGCTTGCGGCACCTTTTGGAGGTACTGGCCCAGTGGGATCGATATCTATAAAAAAATAAAAAGAGGATTGAAACAATCATATAGATTCATTTTTGTAATTGTATGTAGGATATGTGCATAGAAAAACAAAATTTAGTTTAAATTGGAAGGTTTAATTTAATCAATTAAATCTTTGTTGATGTTACTACAATTTTTCTAAATGTCTGTATTATAAGTTTGTTGTTCTCTTTAAGTTGTAGTTAACTTTGATTTTATTTTTATTTTTACGTTTTGGTAACTGATGAATATCGCAGACATCCATCAACCTCTTGCCCGTGCAGTACATTAAGCACACATAGATTTTGGCCATCCCGCAAGGAAATGGCCGTTCTGGAAAGCTTTTTGAGGGGAAAATTCCCACTTTTCCTAAATCTGCAACAACTGACCTGGAAACATTTTTCCCGCGCCCCATTAACCTTCTATTTTTTTCTGATAAGCCTGCTCTAATACGGCTCAAATTGGACGCTTAAGTTCTTACTCAGAATTATTTTATTCCACTCTGAGACTATCACAGAATCTAAATATAATTGTAAAAGTAGTAATGTAAAACAGCCTAACGAATATACTGAAAGATACTTAATTTATTAAAGTTCAATTTATAAAAAGTGATAAATTGATTGAGGAACTTTTATATTATTAAACAAATATTTCTTCTTTCAGCCTATAACTAAACATAAACTTAATATCGAGTTCTTCACTTAAATAAGAAAAATATAACAACTCCTCTCGAGTCAGACGCGTGAAACTCACCCCAAACAGTAAGTCAATAGAAAAGTCAAATTTTTGCATCAGTCCCCTTATCCATCAATACCAACCAACACGCCCAATACCTTATTCAATAAAAACCATCCACACCTCGGCCACTGACCTCCCTCACTCCTTCGCTCATCTCTAAACCTCTAAACCTCTCAACCCCGCTCGGAATAAATTTTCAGCGTTTTCAAAGCTCGCTCACGTCCCTGCAAACAAGAAGAAAAAAATCATCAACGCAATAAATTCATCCAACAGCCAATGAGCGAGCCATAAAGCCCGAAGCGCCGAGAGAGAAGCCGGCTCTCGAAGGGTCGTGGGTACGCTGTACGTGAGGAGTATCAAAATAAACAAATGCCGCAGGTGGATCTGGCCGCGCGCGAGCTCCGGAAGCGGATAGCTGACCGCGCGTAGAATCGCAATCGCGAGGCGCGCTTATCCGGGAGGCAGATCGCTCGGAGTGTATATACGGGGGGAGCCGCGGCTACGCTGAACCCTTAGATATGAAGGTTTGAAAAAGAAGAGGTTGATGAGCGTTTGTCGAGGGTTTAATATAATGGTTGTTAAATAGGTGGTAAGGTTTTTAGTTTTATGGATTTTTTGAAGATGGAAAGTTTTAAGTCTATAATTATTGTAATTAATAATGTGTTTACGGGAGCGGTTGGGTTTGATTTATTAATTATTAATGTAGATTAAAAATAAATGTGTTTATTAAAACGTTTGGGATTTAATTAAAACGTTATAGTAGAACATGAGTCATTTAGTCGCTTAGTATTAATTTATTTTCTTTTCAAATGAAATGTAAATACATTTTTCAAACTAGTTATAAATACATGGTTTATATAATGAATAGAATCAACAGCTGACTTAAACCTTAAGTATTTCTTCGACTATTATAAACGAATAAAATAGAAATTCAGTATCTTTGAATGAAAATTACTAAAAGACAGAATTCAAGCATAATTATTTTCACAATATTCAAACTTTTGATAAATTCATACATAATAAATTATTCATTAAAATCATTAAAAATCACGTTCAAAAATTACAAATACCAACTTCGAACCCTGGCTTTAAGGCCGCTCTGTCTCATTTCAAAATCGCTTCATTACAACATCAAACTTCCCTCAGCGAAGTGCAACACCCTTGAAGCACAAGCGCCTCGCATAAATTCCGGCGCTTACTTATCATTCGAGTTACATGCAATAAATAAATTAAAATACATAATTCTTGCACTCGAGCGCATCAATTAAACAATTCGAATCCTCGCGGTTCATTGCCACTGCAGCTCGGAGGACGTATATGCATCCTCGTGCATAGGAGAAAAAAAATTTTTTTGTCAGCACGTAAGTATATATATGCTATAGGCGCATTGTTCGGCGAATGCGCAAAAAAGAGAGGGAGGACAGAAGCGTTGAAGAATGATGTATTTTGATCAGTGCCGGAGGATTCTCGGATATATGCACGGGCCGAGTCTTTTATTTACACCGCGGCGGTGCTTTCTAATGTTTTATTAATGCCCGGCTACGCGCGCGAGCTGAGCAAATAGGTGCATAAGTAAACAATAGGTGAGAGAGAAAGAAAGCTTGTCGCGAACATTTAGCTTGAGTATATACTACTGGATTGTCAGATTAATGTTTGTACTATCGATAAATCAATGCGTGCGTGGCCGATTATCGCGACCGATTGTTTAAATCGAACAAATGAAATTAAACTAAATTAACGTTATAAAATATTTAATAATCGACATTCTATAAGGAATTTTCAAAGCACTTCCTGGCGTCTTTAAATAAAGGAAACGAACACGCATAATAATCGTAAAACAAACGACCACGAGCAATTTCAACGCGAGCTTAAGACGCTCGTCGATTCGTCCGGCGTAAAATCGTTAAACACACGAGAGCTGGCCATTAGAAGGCTGCGTGGGTATGGAGCACGTGCCGGGTAGGTAACAGTCAATGATCGCTCAGAGTTTCAAAATCCATGTTGAGCCGTGGTATATAGATGAACCGTCCACTGCACTGGGCACGTGCCGGGTGCTTTGTCGCTCTAATCTAGTCAATAGTCGGCAAACAGGAAGGAGAAACGTTTATTTGGGCTTATATGAATAGTCGTTTGGCTGAACTATGCGGAATGCGGTACCGACAAATGATAAAATGTTTGTGAAAATTTTGAAAAAAATGATTTGTAAAATTGCAAAGAATATTTAAATGATTTTAAGTGAAAAATTAAATACTATAGTGTTACAAAAAGCGTAACTTTTATTATTTGTCTGCGTTATTCTTGTTCAACGGCACTATTGATATTTCGGCTTTCCAAGTTCGAGGAAAAATATTTTTGTCACTTAGCTTCGATCGCAAAAGTATGATTCTCTCGAGGAAAGAATAACGAAGATAAAACGGCAAGAATGTGTCGAAAGTTGGAAAAAAAGAAGACAGAAATAGTTCAAATTTTCAGGGTTTCAGATTTAAAGCCGGGAACGCTGTACCAATAAACCTACGTCTTCCATATTTTAGATTTATACGAAGATATCCGAGGGTTTTCGGCAAAGCTCGTGGGCAAACTTCACATCTTGCTAAAAATAACCCTAAATTGGCACATACGATAAAAAAAATTCTTAACTAATTCACTAGCGAATTCCCTCTTATAAAAATCATCCCACCATTTCGGTAAGAAAGATACTTTTCAAAAGCTACACAGGAGAATCCCCGTATAAAATTTTCAGCAATCACCTTTTGGCGTCAATTTCCGAATAAATTCTTAGGAATCGACGAAAACTCAGTTATCTAATAGAAGTTCAAAGCAGCTTCTTCGACGATTACATGAACGCGATAATCCAGCATTTAAATGCACCTCGCGCGCCTTGTGGCTTCGACAAAACTATCAAACTCCCCCATAAAAATTCTATCAGTACAAGCGGCGCGTTCGCCTATAAAGTAAGTAACTCACGCGCTGTAAGGTTGCCGTTGGCAGTCCAGCGGTCACGTGTCTAATCGTTTAGAATGCGATCAACGCCTTGGGGTTGTAAGGGTATGAATAATGAATTAAAGAAAATTATCTAACCATTTAGAGAGCTTGTAATAAATCATTAGAGGCAGTGTGTATTAGTAAATAGAATTATTGCAAGTGTTATGGTCAGTTTTGTTATAAAAAGAATAAATAGTCCTATTTGTAAGTAATTAAAAAGTTCTTTTATATAAAAAGTTATGCTAAAAATATTATAAACATTAACTTTATTCTGTCACGTAAATAATCTAAGCTGTCCAAGTAATAATAATTTAAAATTTATCTTTATCTCTCCCTAGCCCATCAAAATCCGCAAACAATCTAAAGAAACCTCAATCCAACACCTATCCTCTTATCAAACCATCAAACTCCCACTCTATTACCAAACCCCATCACGAAAAAAAAGAACCGGTGCACTCATTCTCAAATCCACTCGCACGCTCGTATACACTATCTACTAAGCATCTAAGCGCTCGCACAGTAGCAGCGTCAGAGAAAAAAAATAGGATCCTTGTATCGTTTAAAATTCGATCAACGGAGAGAGGAAGGGCACGCGCGAGCATAAGCGAATATCTCTCCGCGCCTTCGTCACGTATAAACACGTGCTGCCCAGAGAGATTCCCGCGGGGGCACATCCAGGAGCTTCACGGGCGAGTAGTTGACTGCCAATGATAAGAGAGCCGGAAGTCGGGGAGTCGATTTATCGCTTTGAGAGAGGAGAGAGAGAGAGAGAGAGAGAGCTGGGCTTCCGATGAGGGAGAAAATATGCTGGGTTTGAGTTTCTATTTTTGGTGGGGACACCTGCGCGTAACGGTTTTGGTTGCGGGCTGGCGGAATGGTTGATGGAGCGTGCGTTGATGGCTGTTTAGCTGGGCTGTATAGTGATTCTTGTTGGAGTGTATTGTTGTGTGTTTAAAATGGCGTGTTGAGTGTGTTTGGATAAGGATTAGAAAGTTTTGGTTAAGGGCACGATTGCAGATTGAGATGGATTATGCAATTGTTCATTCTAATATATTTTATCGTTTTGAAATTGTGTTTTTCAGTAGATTGTTATCCTTGATAGAATCTAAGGATTTTGACATCTAGAAAAAGGTATTTAGTAGAATGTGATTAGTAGAGCTTATTAAATGTGAATGTCTGACCATACCGGGCTCCTTCTACTTCACGCACATTGCAATGCCTATTCATAAGTAATTCAAAAAACCTGTTTTTCATAATTCTAATACTTTTTCTATAAGTAGCTTTAAACATGCCAGTAGCCTATATTAACATGTGCCTAATGATAAAAAAACCTACCCAAAATATCACATAAAAGGAAAAAGATTACAATCAAACGGCACTGAACAGTCAATCTCCGCCTCCTAAAAAGACACTCTAAAGCGCTTAACAATCTCTCAAAACAACAGCCCCCACGGGACCCTCAAAAACCCTATCCTATTCACTTATTAAACCACTCCCCTTCCATCTACCATCCCTCCCATCTCTCGCACCCCATCGCAAAAAGTACTTTTTAAATTTCTCTGCCGTCCCGTAACCCGTAAAAAAATCATCCACCCACACTCGAGCGTTATCACAGCGCGCGCATCTCGCGTCGATTAATCAAGCTCGATCTCGTGCAGCTGCTCCCAGCGAGCACGTAATGCACGCGTATATTCGCCTACTCCAAGGACAAAGGTATATAAAAGCGCGCCGAGGATATTGCGCCTCTGGCTGAACGAGATTAGGGGGCGCAAAGCCCTTCGGAGTGGAAAGGGCTACTTGGAGCTTCGTTCATGGATACGTATATATAAATCTAGCTGCGAATGGGCCGTTACTCATTTCGCTTAAAGAGGGAAAATTCGCGCTGCAGGTGTTGTTTTTCGCGGGATTTCCCGTTTTTGCGCAGCTGATATTCTCGGGACTTTGTCAGCGCGCTTTCCGGCTTTGAGGAACTGCTGCGCCGGAATCACAGATGTCAGGAAGTTTCGTTTGGGAATTGGATTTGTTGTTGTTAGCTATGGGAGAGAGCGAGAGAGGTGATAAAGTTTTGGAGCCGGTGTTTTTCCGCGATGTTTTATGAAAAGGGGAGGGTCGTTAGACAAATCGTGATGGAGCGCCTGCTGAATGCTTTGTGTCTCCTTGAGAAGAAACTGTGATCAGAACTGTGATACTTGTAATCGTTGAGGGCGACGAGGTGTATATGTGTGTGTTATATGGTAGAAATAGGATAGTAGAAGGGAGCTCTTATATAGGTGTCTTTTTGGCAAAAAGTTGTTGTAGTATTTTTTTTGGTGATTTTTCGATGTTAGATGGAAGCTTGATAGTAGTGGGGGTGACTTTATGTTTTATGATTAAATTGTGATTAATAAAGTTACGCACCATAAATGCGTATGTTAATAATTTTTATGGCGGTTTATGCGAGAGGATTAATGTTCTGTAGATAATTCATTCTTCATTAGGAGTAAGTACAATTCCGTGTGAAATAAATATCTTTTTTGTAGGTCAAATCGTAAAGGAAATCTTATTATTATAAAGTTACTATTTTTTACGTTCTACTACTTTTATTTTAGATTCTGATGAGTAAACTCTTTAATGACTTAAAGAAGGATTATCAATATTACTAAATTATTTTACTGAATTCTGCAAATCATAAATTTTACTTTTGCAACAAACAGTTTTATAAGCGCTAATCATACTAATTTTTAATAATCTTAAAAATGTTCATACTTCTATGATAAAAAACGTAGAAATCTAAGCTAGCTACATAAAAACTGAGGCACACAAAACTGTAAATCAAACTGAAATGTCCCAAATTAATGGTATCATAAAAGTACGCATTTCACTGCCTCCGAACTCGACTGCCAGCAGTATATTTCAAAGTCGACAAACAAGCGTTACAAATATTAACGCCTCCATAAAATCTTATTCAGTCTCTTCCCAAAATTCCTTCTAAAATCCTCATAAAAACACTCGGCGCGATCCGCGCTCTATCCCCAAGCACCCACCCATCTGCAACTTAAACATTCCTTAAACTGAAAACCAACTCCCCCCACCCCCAAAAATCCATCAGACTCACCATTTGCGGCATCCAGCAGATGAGGAAAGATATGGACAGCAGAGCCATAAGCTTCGCGAACGCTCGCTCTTCTGCAGTGATGCCAACCTCGGGCGGCGGTCCAGCCACGTTGAGCAGCGGCTTAGCCCTGGACGAGGCTCGCGAGATCCTCCTTAAAGCGCCGTTGCGCCGACCCAGTCGCTTGAGAGCGCTTGCCACTGCAAGGTTACACCAGACGATGGACAAGCATAGCACGGTGCCTGGAAACGCAGAAGGTTTATAGGTTAGGATTTTGTATATGTGCGAGGGACATTGGCCCGCTGGGATTAAGGGCTCTCTAAAGGTCGAGGGTCGAGGGGGTGAAGGTTAAGGGAAGCGGGTTTAGACGTGTGTTATTACTGGGTGGGGGTGGTACGGTTGCGTTGCGAGCTGAAAGTATATGGAGTGTGAGTTGAAATCAGTGCTGGGAATTGATGGGGGTGAGCGTGGGACGAGGTGGTCCTATCGATTGTTTTACGGATGATGTGAATTGATGATAATAACGCGATTTTTAGGTTAGAAATTATTGTTATATTATGTTGATCGGTTGTTAGTTGGGTTTAAAGAGGTTGACTGAGAAAGCAAAGAAATTATTATATTACCGTTATTCAAGAAAGAAATTAATAAAAACGATGACTCCCGTGTAATTAGTAATGAACCGTTTGTGTGTCAAATATTTAAATTACAAATATCGCGCTCATAATTCAATTGTTTACAAATTAATCTCTCAAACACAATTACCTATACATCAACTTCCACATTTAATCTTACTTAAACAATATACATTCTTTAAATTTTCTCAGCACACAAATAAATCTACTCACATCCAACAGCAAAATACATCCATCAATTGACACACAACAATTAAAAAACCATCAAACTCACCGAAGAAAAACCAGACGTAGGCGTAGCCGACGTCAATAGGCTTCACAGCGTCCCTGTAGCGCTGACATTTCAGCCCATCCTTGGTCATCTCCTGATAGAGTCCAAAGCCAAAGAACGGCAGGAAGGTCAGGGTCAATGCGACGACCCACAGGAACAGCATGCAGCGGACGATCATTGGGTACGTTACCTGCTAAAGATTGCACATGCGTCACCGGGTACGTCGTAGCGATTTGCTTTTACGATGATTTCGGAATCGCGGGGTATTGGGTGAATTTTTATCTTTGACGAATGATGAGTAAGCTTTATTTACGTTGCTTTGGAAAGAGCAGATTATATCGCATTTATATGCTTTCTTCTTTGACGATTGATTTAGTTATTTGGAATAAAGTTTTTTTTCAATTTTCAAACTTTTTGTAATGCTCTACAGACACTTGAAAACTCATTCGTGAAAGATATAAATTATAAAGTCTAAATACTTAACCATCTACTTTCAAGGTTCCAAAGTTTGTTTTCCCTCACTGCCGAAAAGTTCTACCTCCATCGCTAAATCGAAAAAATTGTGCCGACCCAAAAATGTCACAGAGCATGATAAAGACCAAACTCATATATATAATTCCAAAACCTCGTCGACGCTGATAATAATACACCGGCGAATGGGTCAAAAGCATTGTGCTGTTTTGCGCTTAGCAGAAGACTGGCAAGTGCTTTTGATCTAGACAGCCATGACTGAGACCCGGCATTTTTTCAGTCCTCCCAAAGCTCCCCGTTTCCCTAGTCGCATTCATAATCTGGCTTCCCTACCCTCGAAATTCATATTTGGTGCTAATCCGGCTTATCGGGCCGTATTGCTGGGGAAGAGGGAATAGAGACGTCGCTCTTATGGCTAGACTTAATATTGCAAAGGTTTGGTCGGAAGTTGCGCAATTTCGTTCACGGTAAGCTGGCTGTGTAATAATATTCGTGTGGTGATGCACGTTTAGCTATGGTGGTCTTAGTATATTCTGCAAATTGTGTATTTTAATATTTATAGGCTTAGGCTATTAAACTGAACGTAAAACGAAACTAAAGTTCATTTCGAAATGTGACTCAATCATGATTTCGAAGGAACATAAATATTCAGTAATTGAAACATACCAATTCCATTTCAACCTTTGAAAAAATTTTTGAAAAACGATCCTCTAAAGAACGATATAAAAGTACCCCCGTTAGCGCACGGATAAGCGTAAAAACGAAATATACAGTCCTCAGGGTCTCCCAGCACTTCCGGGTTGACCAGACAAGAACGGTGACATCGAGATATGTTCGATTCCCCGGCGAGTCGTT
>JAPYZA010007873.1:0-17952 GCA_030522685.1 Eupelmus azureus | reverse complement strand
AATTTATAAAAAAATAGTAAAGTTAATTTTCAGGAGGGGTATGAGGAGCGGTATGAGGAGGGGTATGAGAAGGGGGAGGAGGGGGAGGAGAGGGCCCTTGGTTAATTAATGACCTTCAAAATAACGTAAAAAAAATGAAAGAATTTAATGTTATTTGGAGGAGGGGAAGGAGGAGGGGGAGGAGGGGAGAGGAGGGGAGAGGATGGTGGCGGAGGAGGGAGGAGGGGGCGAATTGAAAAAATCGGCCATCCTCCTACATAATATAGATATATATATACATAAATAGTGGGGAGTGGGGGGTTGGTGAGCGGAGCGAGCAGGGGGGCGAAGCCCCACTAGTATATATATATATGTATATATATATATACACACATGTGTATACGTATGTATATACATACATATGTGCTCCCTGCATCAAGGCTATCAGCGCCGCTTATTACATGCTAGTTAATAAGTTGTACATAAATTTTCGTTCAGTAAATTTTCATATTTCTTTAAACTGCTGATCTTTAAGTTATTCTATATCTTTCCCTGTACATTATAATGATATTATAATTTATACTTGATTATACTTCATTAATTAAAAATACATATAATTGATTTTTTATTCAAAATATAGTAGTTTCAGATCAATAATAGTTATTTTCGATACGCGGGAAAGTGATTTTAACCTCGTGTAGACGTTTGCGCCCGAGCGAAGCGAGGGTGAAAAGGTCATACGAGGTTGAAATTACTTTCTCTCTCGAGTATCGAATACAATTTTTCCGTACGACGTGTGTAAAGTTCGTTTTAGCGCCACGCATTTGTTCCAAGCGGGCGGAAAACTAATTTTCGAGTCAAATATCGTTTCCAATATTTTATTCCTCTGAAGCCTGGTGTCCACATATGTGAACACGCTAAATATATGCAAAAATACGTGCATTTAGAAGTATGTATTAAAATAATTTTCGTTTTTAACGCAAAAGAATAACATTTACGTTGAAAAAATTTTTTTTTCCAGTGGTTCATAATGCCGGTCAGAAGAGGTTAAAAGTAAATGCTATAATAATGTTAATTCGAAATGTGAGTAAGAAAGATGGATGTAATGGAACGCAATTAAAAATAACTAAATTATTTAAATATAACACAGAAGCTGAAATAATTACTGGAGAAAATAAAGGAAATACAGTTTTTATACGACGAATCACATTAAATACTACTAAATCATTATCATTGCCATTTATTTTATATAGAAAACAATTTCCCATCTACAATTAATACTTATGTTGCTGATAACAATGAAAAACTTAGCTCTATTAAGCTGCAGTAGTAACTATAGCGCGTAATGCCCCAGCTTTTCGCTTATTTTTTTTTTAGATTCTTTTTTGCTTTGTTTGCCTACAGATATGCAGCCGTAAGAAAGAGAGCGAGAGAGACAGAAAGAGTGCACGAGCGCAGCAGCTAAGCAAGAATGAGAAAGAAAGAGAAAGAGCGAGAAAACATGCGTGCAGTTTTAGGAAAAGTGTACGCGAGAGGCGGGAGTGAATGTGAGAGAGAACGAGTGTGCGAGCGTGAGTATGATTGAGAGCGAGTAGGGAGAGCGCGTAGAGTGTGTTTGAGAGTAGATGTTTCGGAGCGCGTGGGGAACTGAACGAAGGAGCGAGTGCGCGAGCGAGAGCGACTGATCGGGAGAACGAATGCGAGCGAGTGAGAGAGAGTGAAAGAGGGAAGGCGCCTGGGAGCTAAGTTCTCCTTCTGCTAGCCTCGGCTTGGCCGCAACCGAGCACATAAAAGTCCGAGCACGGCAGAGGAGAGCTCAGCTCTCCGCGCACCTTCTAGCGCACAAGACCAGCTCTGCAACTTATACAGTAGTAGCTTGGCATGAAAGACAGAGAAAATAGTAGAGTGATAGAGAAAGAATGAGAGAGAGAGAGAGAGAGAGAGAGAGAGAGAGAGAGAGAGAGAGAGTGATTTAAAATCAAAATCTTTTTTTATTTAAAAATAAAATTCTTTTCATTTTATTTTATAAAATGTTTAAATTTTTTAGTTTGTTATTTTATTATTATTATTATTATTATTATTATTATTATTATTATTATTATTATTATTATTATTATAAAGATTTATATTTTTTGTTTTTTAAATAGCATTATATAATCTATTATTATTTGTTGATATAACGTCCTGAGATATTGTTTCTCAGTCCTCAAAACTTATTTTTTTTCTCTACTTTTTCTCCTGTGACGTACTCGCCTAAAAGTGAGTTCACTTATTTTTCTTATATGCTAATTAGATTACTAATTGAGCCATCAAGATCCGACACATGCACTATCAGTTGTTTAGCAATTTGTTATAGGCAAATAGTTCGATCTCGATATCTCAATTACGTGTGCAAATACAAGTGCGTGATTTGCATACGACGCGCTAGACTTCCCACGAATTTTTGGGTTACGCCTATATAAACGGGCTCATCCCCATTGTCAGGTGCAGTTGCCGCGCAAGTCAAAACTTCTATTATCCGCGCCAGGTAAATATACCTGTAGTTTTGTAAGGCCGTTTAGAAGCCGATAGATATATTAATATTGTGGGGACATAAGATTGGCTCTTATGTAGTTGATGTTCCTCGCCCGCAACAAGGGGGAGAGGTAGGAGCATAATTAATCTGAGGCTGGAGCCTCAACTCCGAAGTGACGCCTGCGCAGAGGCGTTTACGTATGTATGTGTATATATACAGGTGTGTGTGTGCGCTTAGAGCGCTGCTCGCCATGTGGGTAATGCAGGTCCCTACATCACTCCCCCCTACATCTTTTTTTTTTCATTTTTATTTACATGGGATTATTTACAAAATTATACAATGACAATAAGTTAAAGTAATAAAATGTTTAGAACTAGCAATTGTGAATAGTTTATACATGATTTTATTATCGTCATTGCTACGCGAGCTTACATTTCATGGAGATCTAAAATGTAGTTTACAGGCTTCAGTCATTATTAACAATAATTACAATTTTCATTAATAACAATAATTAAAATTTTCATTAATAACAATAATTACAATTTTGGTTAAAATTAACCTTTGATTAATCATCCATTCGATTGATACTAACGAAACGATAATTGAGACAAACTATAATTGCATTTTTGCATAAGAGAAAATTCTTAGTCAATCAAATGGTTGATTTTACAAATTGTAGTAATTTACAATAATTATTTTACAATTATAGATTTATTGCAGAAGTTTGCGTGAAATTGTATTTAGTTTACACGACATTGTTTGTTTTTCTCAGCTTTAATAAATAATGTAGAATGCGATTTAATCTCGCTATAATTTTCTAAAAAAAAATTGGTACAACTTGATGCTTTTAAAATTAAATATTTACAAGTAAGGCTTAAGTGCAGTTTTTTAGTTTACAGTATTTTTATACTTCTAAAGTGATCAACACTTTTAATAATTAAATGCTGAGCATTCACTCTTGTTAAAATAAAATAAATTTATAACTTATACCTAAGTGAATGCGACTGCTATTCTTATGTGTACATTACTCTCCTAGGTATATTACTATATACATGCAGTTAATATGCGTTTTGTGTATGCGTAGAAACATACTACCATGAGAAAAGCAAGGTTGTCATATTATTGCCTTTCCTGTAAGTAGGCAGCGTCGCCAAATCTAGTCGTCGCAGGCTTGCCGTTCCTCACAGGCATAGCCGAAAGAAACATTGTGTTTAGAAGAGGGTCACTCGAGCACAACATGTGCTCGCTCTGAATATGTAACATTTTACTTATAGCCGATTAAATACAGTATAATATAAACGCCATTGTCTACTTTATTTATAATTATCAACAAGTCTTAAGAGTGTATATAGTTGCTTGATTGCAGCCAATCATGTCTTGCTTGATAAAGAAACAATTTGTTATTGATTATAAATTTAATTTACAGGTTCTAAATGATCTAAAATTTTAAAAAGAATAGAATATTTTAAGTTCAGAGACAGGATAGAGTGCAGTGTTTCTCTCAGTTTGGTTTGGTATTCGAAGTTTACTGCAGTTAATATTGCTAACTTTTCTAAGAAACTTTAATAATAAGATTTACAAATTTCAAACGCAATTAATTCAGGCCAATAAGGCCATTTTGATCATTGTAAATGATCAGGGAAAATTTTATAGTAAAAGTAATGAGGCTTTCTTGCCTATTTCATTCATAAATTGCTTGTTGATGCAATTATTTATTTACTTTTTATGCCAAGTTGAGAGAAAGCAACTACAACTTCACGCGACGCAGGTATGAAGTTTTTTATGGTTGTGGTCACAACCATGCGCTGTGATGCATCGTGGTGCTAGATGAGCACGCGCAAGTGTTTTCTTCTGGAGGTGTTGATGACTCTGATTAGTGCAGTTGTCGTGGGTGTACAGAGTCATCTGGAGCGTCCAGATGGCCCAGAGAGGCTGCTTTGCCGATGCCGTCGATGTTGCAGCGGTTTATGTTGCCGTGGTCTGGCTGCCCTTGGCACACGGCCTCGAGCCGTCCCAGAGCCCGTTCTAGAGAATGGAACAGAGAATGTTTCGAAGGTTAATATTGTCGCTTCGATTTTCGAAAAGCGACTTCGCCCTCCAGCGTGCTCCATAGTTCGATTTGCAATACAGTAATTTTACAATAATTTAATTAATGAGTGCGAGGAGATACATTCTAATGATTGTCGCTAATTCTGATCGCGTTTTGTTTGTTAATAAAAGTTATAAGTCATTCTTTATAACATCTATTTTTATTTGGTGTTATAGATACGTTTTCTTTCTAATTTAATGGCGTTTTCTTTTTATTTCTGATTAAATACGCGTTTTCTTTTCTTTCTGATTAATACGCGTTTTCTTTACTTTTATGTTGAATAAGAGTTTGTTTTCATTTTTTATTTGTTTTTGGAATCGAATCAAATTATTATTTAACTGGCTAATTTATATATGCGTGCTTCTACGTTTGCTCGCGTTCGCGTGTTCAGGAACAAGTACGTTCAGATACGTTATAGTCAGAGCTATTTACTCGTCGTTAATAAGATTATCGCGATAATTGAGCGTTTGATAAAGCATTACCAGTCTGTTGCAATGATATCGTTCGTCGCGTGATTTTCCGCGTATGTCGTTTGGCTCTGAATATAATTTGTCGGTTTTGGGACGTTTATCGCGCGTATCCTCCTTACCTGCTATTGTCAGGATTTGGTGCACTCTATATGGTGCTTTGGAGGTGAGCGTTGCAACATGTTATAGGACCGCGCGAGCTGCGTAAGGTACCTTAGTTTCACGGCATGTCTTTGATAAAATGGTATAATTTAATACTATGGGATGTGTAGTGGGATGAACAGGGTCTGCTAAAACGCACATTTGTGCAGGGAATTTTCCCCGAGCAAGTGTCCCTAAAGGTTCAGTGATCAGGTGCTAAGTATCTAGCCGGTAGAATAGCCTGATCTATTTCCCGATAATTCCCGCAGATCATCCACTCTATTTCCATCACTAGCTGTGGGGTTTAGAATGACCCTATGGGTTTGTTAAAGGCTGCTTAATTCCGTTTTTTTCATGCTAAAAATTCCTCCGCGTCAATGTTTGATTTTATTTATTCTGACGGCATTGCCGCAGAGCCAAGATTCGACTAAATGAAACGACTTTACTATCGTAGTTATTGTTTTTTTATTTTTTTGGATTCCAACAGTTTAGAGAATAAAGATGATATTTCGTTCTGATTTTGATAAATTTATTTGTTTCTCTTTTTATTAACTTTTCGTATGTAATTTAATTATCAAATCTTAAGTATGAGAAGGTTATTTATGAGTCGATTCATCCTGCCGACCCTCAACGGCCATTAAATGAATGAATTAAATATCGTCAGATATTTCAGCGATGATGTTACACCTACATCATGTTTAAAAATCCGCGATATTGCTGTTACTAACTGAATTTAAAGGTATTTACCGGATTTACAGAGACTATTGTTAAATGTGTTTATCAAAATTTGTCGTTGAGGTCGAAAGGATACTGTTTTGATTTCGTGTTCAAGATGTTTATTCTAGAGTATTTGAATTTAACCTTCGTGCTTTGTTTATATTCGAAGTTATATTACTTTTCAGTATTTGAATTTCTAGAATTTTATTTCTGAAATATTATTTCTCAAATATAAAATTTTGCGTGTTCAAGACTGATTTTATTTTTCAAGCGATTTCGAAAATTTAACACGACTGATCGTTTGCTATCGATTTCTACTCCCGCGATAATCCCCCTTTTTCATATGAATTTACGCGCTCCTACATGATTGAGAATTTTGATTGAGCGTGTTCTCGGGTTGGGGAAAATTATGCGCGTGGAGCGGTCGAATGTTGCTGGGCCGAAGTCGCTTATTTTAAAACTTTCTAAAGATTATATACAGCTAAAAAGAGCCGTTCCTTCCTTTTAATGTAATTATCAACTTCGACGATTTCGAGGTTTCTTCAGCTGTTGCTGCGTCTTTGTCGCGACCGTTATTTCTGCGATTTCATTTCTACGCATGTCAAATCCGATTTACTGCTTTGAGGAATGCTAGCCGCCTCTCGTAGCTAGTTATGTGGGTTCGAGGTCGCGAATAAAAGAGGCAAGGTTCTTTGATCGATTTCGATCAATTTCTTTTTCGCGGTTTTACAAAATGGCGACGTGCCCGGCGACGCGTGCTCTGCTTTAGCACATTTTGTGCGTGATCAGTGCACGTGTTTAATGCGAAATTTTTCCACCCAGAGAGCTCGTTTGAGCGCGAATTTATGTTTTTCTTGCTCTTTCACGCGCGTTGGCTTTAGAGGTCGAGCTATTTTTGGCGTCAAGTGGCGCAACTACTTTTACGCCCGATTTTTATTGACGCGTGATTTTCTAACGCACGATTATATTGAAGCGCGAATTTCTAACGTGCGATTTTATTTACGCGCGATTTCATTGACGCGCGATTTTCTGTGGCGCGCGATTTTTGCTGCGAACCGCATTTGCTACCTTTTATACTTTCAGCAAGATATTAATACCTCGTGTTTCTCGCCGGTGTACTCCGGTGTGGACGCTGAGGCTATCCGCGTTGAAGTGTCTAGGAATTGAAAAGCCGGCGCACAGTGGGATAAAATGGTGATTTTAGAGCCAAGACTTCATATTTCCTACAAATTACAACGGATTTGCATAAAAATTTATATACAGGGATTCGCTGAATTCAATAAATGTGCCGAGATTTTCTAAATCCTAACAGTTGATGCAGTATAACCAGTATAATAGCTCAGATACCTATGTTGGCCTACAAGAACTTAAAATAAATATAAATCTGTCAACCTACAATAGTGAAAAATAATTTTGAAATCAATTATATGTTTTCAGGTATAAATTTTTTTTATTCAAGTAAATAAATTAATTAACGATTAAATATAATTAAATTAATATATAATAATAATGTTATTTTTTAATGAAAAATTTAATAATAAAAATTAATAATTTTTCACTATTGTAGGTTGACAGATTTATATTTGCTATTATACTGGTTATACTGCATCAACTGTTAGGATTTAGAAAATCTCGGCACATTTATTGAATTCAGCGACCTTCAAAATCCCTGTATATAAATTTTCATGCAAATCCGTTGTAATTTGTAGAAATTATAGATTTTTGGCTCTAAAATCACCATTTTATCCCACTGTGCGGCGGTGTGTGACGATTGCTGCGGGTGCGAAGCTCTGCTTCTCAGCTCTGTCTCTCTCTCCTCTTTTACTGCGTACATATGTACAGGTGTGTGTGTGTGTGCACTTATAGAGCGCCGCTCGCCATGTGGGTAAGGCAGGTCTCTACAATATTTTTCCGAGTTTCAATATTTCTTAAGTTAGCCCTTCCAGGCATTTCAGTTTTATCCACCGTCGAAGTCGGTTCTAAGTATAAGAATTTAATTTCCATTATAAAATATATATCGAGAATATCAACCATAAAGTTCGTGTAGAAGTATTAATCGTGTTATTGAATAAGTACCGATTTGTAATAAATTATTAAATTGTGTTTCGAATAAATATTAAAGTGGAAATATATTATAAAACGTTACAAGTACAGCAGCCTACAAAACAACTAGATCAAGGTAAGAAATGGAAATACTTATAGATATAAGAATTATAATCCTTCCTCTTTTCTCTTCCGCTACCTTTTCCCACGAGATTCTCGAGTCCCGTGCCACGCGCAACTGTTCGGCGCAGAGGATAGTTAGGACGTCTCGCCAACAAATCATTAAATAATTAAGATTAATTCGCGAGTACGTCACAGCTAATTAAAACTGGTTAACACTTTCTTTTGAATAACTTTTATTGATATAACACATTTTATTTTTGAATAAATCATTAACTATTTTAAACTAAAAACTTTTATCTTCTATTCAAAAATTTATTAAGTAATTACTAAAATACATATAAAGACTTAGAAAATTATTGCTCATGGTTTAATCTTGAAGTCCAATAAATTCAAATCTTCAATTACTAAAATAATTTAGATTGCTCCTGATTCCACACGAATCCTTAATCCTAAAAACCCTACTTAAAACATCTATACATTTATATAATTTGCATGATTTTGCATGATTGCACGAAATCTTTATAATATTTTAAATCTTGCTTCAATGCATTAAGATTATTCAAAACTAACAAGCCAGTTTGAAGATTCCTGGCTAGATTTTTACTATACAAAATTTTTGATTCTCTAAAAATTCAAAACTTAAAACCTAAAACCATTCTTGTCACTTTCAAATTCTTTTAACTGCTTTAATTAATTCAAAGTTTTTGACACAATTATCACTTATGTAAATTAACTACTCATATAAAAAAATAATCTATCAAAATTTATTCTAAAATACATTAATAAAGTTACATTCATATTGATTAAACAATAAAAGAAAAAAATCAGTTATCTCATATAAATTAAGGGCGTCCCATACTCAATTAAAAAATCAAATTTCGCGCCGAAACTTAGGAGACGAAAAATCAACTATTTTGCTTATAACAAACGATAAAATTTAAATTACGACAAACGACGAGATAGTTGCCCTCCGTTATGTAATTATCTACAATTTTACAAAGTTTCAAGTTTATATTACAATACCACGGCGAAAAAAGTTTGAATAATAATAATTTTTTACATTATTCAAGCTTTTCTCGTAATGGTATTGTAATATAAACTTGAAACTTTGTAAAATAGTAGATAATTACATAACGGAGGGCAACTGTCTCGTCGTTTGTCGTAATTTAATTTTTATTGTTTGTTATAAGCAAAATAGTTGATTTTTCGTCTGCTAAATTTCGGCGCGAAATTTGAATTTTTCGGAGCCCGTTAAATTACATTACACGAATATATAAATTTATATAACATTTTAAACAATTTTACCTAAATACGTTAAAAATTTCCTTTTTAAACACCAACACAAATAACAAGATTTATCCTACATTCTTAAAACCATATTTAAAAATACATATCATTAAAAAAAGTCATACTTAACATACAATTAATCACTTTTTCTTTTTAAAAACATTACAATCTTTCTTAATCACACGTCCTTAACACTTCTTCGTTTTAAACAAGACTTGACGCACCCTACTTCCACTTCTAAAACATAAATATACTATTCATTTTCTCACACACTTTGGAGAAAAATATACTTATATCTATCCTTCCACTTTATTAGATTACTACCTTGAATCCTGGAATTAACTTAGACCCCTCATTGAACTCCTTACTCCACTCGGTATCAATAAACTCCAAATTATTAGACTTGAAAAGAATATTTTTTTTTTGTGCCCAGCGATTACAAATTCCCAATTCCAAAATCAGTCATCAACAGTACCACAAGGCCATGAACAAAAAATAAAAACATTTCACAAAGTAAACATCCTATTTTAAAACAGTTTACGTTATTAAAATCGCCTTAGTTAAGAATTCTACTTTTCTGAGGAAATCCTAGAACAGCACCGTTGGCACCTGTAGATTTAACATGATTGAAATCTTGATCCATTAATTTGTTATTACAAAACTCATATCCAAAAAAGTCCCAACTCGACCATTATAATCAAGGAGTGTTTGTAAAGGGATAACCTCAAACTCCAACAGGTGGTCTGGTCGAGTACTTGTGGCGCTCACACAACGTGGCGCTGTTACGACCCAGATACTCCTAGACGTCGATGCTGCGTCTGGTCGAAGGAACGACGGAATGCCTGGGGAACGTGGGTCCGTTCGCCCACAAAGCGTAGAAGTGCACGGAGCCGTTGGAGCGGAACGATGTTTCCTATTCTTGGGGTAGCTCAGCTCGGTCCGATGTTAGCTCAGGCTGGCTCAGCTTGACTCAGGTTAGCCCAGGTTGACTCAAGTTGACTTAGGTTGGCTCGGGTTGACTCAGGTTGACCCAGGGCTGTCTCAGGTACACTCGGGTGGACTCGGGTTGACTCGAGTAGGCTTAGGTAGACTGAAGATGTGCTCTGGTCTAAGGTCCGTGGTCGGTTAAGCCCCCGGGGCCTCTGCTTTCCCCCTTTTATAGGTCCGTGGCCTCCCACGCTCTTCTCCCTTCGAAGAACTCATTAGCGTTTGCCAAGATCCGGGAATACATTAGTGGTCGTAGACTCTGAAAGGGTTCCAAGAATGCAATAGCGGTCGTAGCCTCTTTAAAGAGTTCCTGGAATGCATTAGCGGTCGTGGTTCCATAAATCAATTAGCCAATCTCTTAATTGATTCCTGGAACGCATTAGCTAAAATAAGCTTTTGGAAAAATTGTTTCTACGAAATGGTCTTTCCCCGAGCGAGTTCCTACCTATCTCTGTTGTTTATTTATTATTATCTTTATTATTATCCTTATCATTATTATTATTATCGCGATTATTTTTAATTTTACGGCGAAGGGAAAAAGAAATTCCGGCTGTTTCCTATTGTAGAATGGCCCTAATCATATGTACGCGCGCACGCTGTGTCAGTTCCTAACAGCCCCCCCCCCCCCTAAAAGAAAACGTGAATCCATGGTTCACGCTTTTTCGATCAGAGACAAAACGTAAACATACATATATGCGGCCATGGGCTGAGACGCGGATTGAAATTTGCCTGGTATTTATTCGATTTGAAAATGGCGAGCGTTTATGTGTTGCACAAGAATTTTATAAGGTTTGTTTAAGTAATTTCAATCTTTTTTATTCATGACATATTCAATTATGGCATTGATATTCGTTTTTTTCAAATATTTTTGCAGATCAAAATTATATTAAAAAATGTTCAATCAAACGACCAGCTTAGCTCCATCAGTTTCAACTTATGTAAATCCAAATAAGGATTTTGAAGTTGTTTCACCACAGAGCATGACAGGGCCAATCTTGGATGTGTGCTGGAGTGATGTTAGTTACAATTTTTGTTGTTTTGCTTTGTCGCAGTTTTGAAATTCATTTGGCATTACAATTTTAAGATGGAACAAAAGTTTTTATGGCTTCATGTGATAAAATGGTAGAGTGTTAGGATTTTGGCTTCTAATCAAGCAATTCAAGCAGCAGCTCATGATGCTCCAGTAAAAACATGTCCTTGGATCAAAGAATCCAAGTATTCATATCTTATGACAGGATCATGGAATAAAACTTTAAAGGTCTGAATGGCTCAAACAAAATTATGAAATTTATTTTTATTGAATTTTCTGCATCAAAGTTTATTTCGGCTTCAAATAAGTGTTCAATTATTAACTAATTATTATTACAGCTTTGGGATACTCGAACTCGTACACCCATGTTAACAATCAATTTACCTGAAAGATGTTATTGAGCAGATATGGTCAATATTTTAACTTCAATGGGATTAGTTATAAAAGGTAGTGTATATTTGGAACACCTTAATTTCATTCTCTTTTATTTTTTTATGTTCAGAGTTTTCCTATGGCTGTTGTAGGGACTGCAGCAAGAGGAATAATAGTTTATCAGTTAGAAGGGACTCCATACAAACGAATCGAGTCTTCATTAAAGTATCAATATAGATGTCTTGTCATATTTAGAGATAAAAAGAAAATGTTGCTTCAAATGGTGTTCAGGATATTTACATGGTACCCCTTTTCTTTTTCCACTTTTTTATAATGTTATTAAGTTTAACATTTTAAATTTTATTATTTTTTCTTTATTTTATGTTATCAGGTGAATGATATACCCTTTCATCCAATTCATGGTACATTGGCAACTGTAGGTTGTGACGGTAGATTTAGCTTTTTGGGCTAGGGATTCTTGAACAAAATTAAAGCCCTCTGAAACTATGGAGCAACCCATTACACGTTGCTGTTTTAATCACAATGGTCAAATTTTGCATGTTCTATATCTTATGATTGGTCTAAAGTAAGTATGAAACTTATGAATTAAAACTATTAAAAAGATTTTAACTTATTAAATGTATTTATTTGTAAATATTAATATTGTATATTTATATTATTTTAAGGCTACGAATTTTACAATCCTATAAAGAAAAAAGATGTTTTTCTTGATCTTGTTATAATGAACTAAAACCAAGGAGTATATCTTAATTCTCAAAATTAAATATTGGAATGTTTGTACATTAAATTGTAAATAGTACATGTAAGATGTACATGCGTCCTGTTGCGTAATCTATCGTTAACATAACTTATACTCAATGTATTGGGGGTATGCTAATCATAAGAGCATACATTAATATAATATGTTAAGCATTATGTATTTAAATTTTGTATTATGAATCCTTAATCTTTACATAGAATTACAAATGTCTAAAAATTTATTATTATTATTTTTTTCTTCAGGCTCCGCTTTGTTTTCTGTTGAAAAATATATATTTTTTATTCAATTCCTTATTTTAATTACTATTTTGCATAATAAGCTGACCGAGATTCATATACTCTATTTTATTCTATGATATGATTGAAGTCTGTCTTAAATAATAGAATTTATTTTACCCCCCTTTTTCTATAAGTTAAGCATATTATATATATATATATATTTTGATTATTCTTATTATTTTTTTGTTTTTATTATTATTTTTGTGCAATATTAGTTAGTATAGGTTAGTTCTAAGGAATGTAATTGTTGGCTAGAAAATACAATTTATTAGAAAAAAACAATTTATACAAAAGTAGCTAAAATACAAGGTAATATACTGGGGTAAATTTTCTTTATTACAAAGCTCCTTCATGATGAAATTTCTTCTCTTTGTGGAAATCGATACCTTGATGTAGACTTCTTTGTCCTGGTATCCCCAAAGGCCTTCTTCGAGAGCTCTTTTCTTGGAAGCCCCCTTACCTTCTGACCCCTTAACGTATGATGCAAGACTGGAATATAGCTCCACTTCTTCTTTCCTCTATGTATTCTTATTTTCTCTTCGTGATAGGTAAAGACGAAACAGCAGTCCTTACATTTTGTCGCTGGGAATAACTGGAAGGGGTTGGCTGCGCAAGGTCCAGGGCAGTGTGGAGTCCTCAGTGAGGTTGTCAAGCCCACCACATGGATGTGCCTAAATCTCCAATCCTCCTGGATTTCTCCCACACAATTTAGACACCTCCAATCTACTTCATTGGGACTCTCATAGTAGGTGAGGCAACAGTGGGAGCATTGATTTATTAGGTTGCATCGCTTGCTGATTTTCCCTTTTAAAATCTTGATTATGTTTTTAGCTTCTTCCTTAATGGTTGGAGGTGGAGGACTGTGGTAGGGCTCGATTCCTCCCTGTGGCTTGCAAACCACTTCTACCGGGCTGTTAGTCAGGATTCTCCTTGGAATCAAACCTGGCTGTTCCTGCCCCACTCCCTGAAGAGCTTGTTTGCCGTATGGCACAATCGCCATAGATGGTGCCGGTGGTATTGGCGGAAGACCCAGTTGCACATAGGTGGGCGACAGGGGGTACGTGTACAGAGGGAAGTTGTGCGAATGATAGCAAGCGGCTATCAGGACCTTTGGTATAGCCACAGCTCCCGCAACTTCCTCCTCTCCTTCCTCTATTGGCGCGACCGGGTCCTGTTTGACCTTGTCCATTGCGCCTGCATCAAATTTAAAAATTGCGTCATTTCCTTACCCCCCATTTTTTTATTCATTATCTAAGTGTTTTTATTTTTCATTTTGGTGGGTTGAAAAGGCGGCAAAAGAGTTTTTGCCCATGCGCAGGCGCAAGGGGAGCGTCTTTGATTGGGGTGGGAGGTTCGTCGGTTTACCCGATAGATGGCCCTCATGTGGTATGGTAGCGCATTTCGCCGTGTGCAAGACTGCCCCAACCAAAGTATAATTAATATTTTCCCATGCTCCTCCAGCTCACTTCATTTCACAAAATATGTTTTCCGCCTTAAATGCCAGAAAAATTCTAGGAAATAGCATCCAAAAATCGCGTAAAAACGTCCCTGCGCACAACCACATATATACATATATATATACATATATATATATATGTGTGTGTGTGTGTGTGTGTGTATGTGTGTGTGTGTGTGTGTGTGTATTCAACATGGTGAGTTTTCGGGATTAAAGATTCGGTCACTCTAGGTTCGTCTACAATGTAATATCTCATCATTAACGGTATAAGGGTGCCTCTGGTACTTGGTTCTACAACTAACCACTAAAAGGGAAATTTAAAGGCCCAAATACGTTTACCTATTTGCTAACTTTTTGAAAGTTACCTTCATGATTCCAGGACGCAGGTTGTGTATGCGTTAGAATTATATACGTTTTATTATTATTATGGGTTTATTGCGTGGCGTTATTTTGTAAATAGATAGGATACATTATTCTCAAGTGTAATTATAGCTCTAAATTAATACCACAGCGCAGAGCATACTGCGGTCGCTTCACAAGTTATACTGAGGTCACGTGGCGTTAGAGGCAGTTTTGAATAAAAAATCGCTTCCTACAGTCGGATGCTTCCCATGGCTCGCCGGAACCTATCCTGATAATAAATCAGGAGTACTTCCGGATTGCCATCTCCAGGGTAAAAGAGGAAACTACGTTATAAATTCCTGGTCATCCCTCCTTCGTCCCCTAGGATTAAAGAAACGCAGTAGTATTACAATGGAGGTTTACAATAATAACTTAACTAAGGGGTCACAATTATCTTAATCATAACAAGTTTTAATTGAGACGCAGACACGCGTGTTTCAGCTTATCTACATGAACAACCTTGGTTTTACCATTTCCTAAATCTATTTTGGCATTTCGGTCGCCAATAAACTCTATTATTTCGTATTGACCTGTATATTGCTCGTCGAATTTCCCGATTTGGGGTTCTTTTAATAAATACACTTTCTCTCCTACTTGAAAATTTTTTGTATTTAATTTCTGGTCATAATATCGTTTTGAACGCCCCTTGGCTTCCAATAATCGCGCACCGGCTTCTCTTTGAGTGTTATTTAATTTAAAGATAAGTTCATCAAGATACATTTCATAAGTTTTGTTTACAGTCCTAGTTGAAAACTCTGACGGTAGTTGTGCCTTTTGGCCGAAAATTAATTCATGGGGTGTGAACCCGTGAACTGAATGAACAGAGGTATTATAGGAGAACAAGGCCATCTTAATCCATGTATCCCAATCGGTTTTATCCGTATACATTTTTAAATATTCTACAAGCGAATGGTGACTCCTTTCTAGCGAACCCATAGTTTGGGAGTGAAACGTGGTTGAACGCAATTGTTTAATTTTAAAAATTTTAGCTACCTTCTGGAGCAAATTGCTTTGAAAATTACTTCCCTGATCTGTCTTAATTGTCTCCGGACAACCAAATCTCGTTATAAAATCGCGTACCAGTGCCGTAGCCACCGTTTTAGCGGTCATGTCCGGCAGGGAAAGAACGTCAGAGTATTTGGTCAGGTTACACTGTAAGGTAAGTATATATTTATTTCCAGCAACGGTTACCGACAAGAATCCCACTATATCCATTTCTAAAACTTCAAATGCTTTACTGGGGGTGGTCGTTATTCTCATCGGTTGTTTTGTCTTCACGCGGACAAGTTTCCTTCTCTGACACTCTTCACAAGTCCGGACATATTCCGAAATATCCTCCTTCATCCCTGGGCAAAAATATTGTTCCCGAACGCGGTGATAAGTTCTTGCTATACCTTTATGGCCTCCTACGGCGGAGTCGTGAGCATCTGTTATTATTCCCAACCGATCATTTGGGGAAGGGATGGTTACCTAATCGGTGCAAATTATTATTTTAAGTGTTTTGGTTTTCCCGTGTGCGCGCAACGCGAACTCTATTGGCAGCCAATGGTTTTGTTCCAATCCATCACCGACCTTGAAGATGCTAACTGAATTTACCCCTTCCATAATCATAGCAGCTCGAAGAGAATCTAAATATTGAACTATAACCGCGGCCGCGGCTTCGTCGAAATTTGGGAATTGCAACAGAGGTTCCAAACAGAGTATATGTTTTAAGGTATTAAAGGCCTTTTCTTGATCGGCCCCCTATATGAATCGTTGGCCCTTCTTTAGAAGGGTAAGAAGGGGTTTGGATTCTTTTATAAAACGTGGGATGAACCGCCTATAGTAACGGGCTAAACCTAAAAATTGTTTAATATTTTTGGCGTTTTGGGGTCGCGGAAAATCAGATACGGCCCTGACCTTTTGTGGGTCTGGTTTAACCCCTTTTTCAGAAATAAGATGACCTAAATATGCGACCTCCCTTTTTAGAAAAAGGCACTTATCAGGTTGCAAGGTGAGGCCTGAAGTTTTGAATCTACCGAGAAGCTTCCTTAATTTTCGCGTATGTTCTTCTAATGATTCGGCATATATTACTATGTCATCCATGTAAACAAATAATTCTATGCCTTGCAATCCGCTAAGGACCTTATCCATGAGAGATTGGAATGTGGCGGGCGCTCCCTTCAGCCTACCTAGCCATCGGATCAACTCGCCCCAAAGGCAGCCCCGACGCCGGTCTACTACAGGGAGAGAGAGAGATCCGAGCCGTAACCAACATCCAAGCGAGCGAGCTATGCCCAGGTTGTCACAGGAACAATCGGGAGCCAAGAGACGGACGACGACGAGCAGCTCTAAAGCAAATTCCTTTTGTTTTCTCTTTTTTTGTGTACAAATATTTTTTTTATTTTATTTTACTTTTCTTTACATTGTTATAATATGCTAAATTGATCTCTGAGAGTACAATTTAGCTATATTTCTTTATAATTTTTCTTATTATTTAAATAGTTATGCATACCCAGTGGGATTAAGCGGTTTGCTGCGAAACCACTGAAGTTCTGAAAGGAACTTTTGGTAAGCATAAGTATTATCACCGGGAGTGCGATTTAACATGGACAGCGCATTATTATCTTGAATAGAATTCATACAATTATAATCTTTTCTTTTTTTTTGTTTCACTTGATTAATTATCGTTTTAAATTTATTGTATTTAGTATTTTACATTTATTATAATTATATTAGTTTAAAAGAAATCTAAAAATCGCCGATAATTAGAGTCCATCGTGCGTATAAAATAAGATATGTTGTCAGTATTGTGAGGAAAGCAGGATAGAGCTTTTATGTTCGAAACTGCATGTGGTTGCAAAATCACGCCCTCGCAGATAATATATTCATAATAAATAGAATGGGATTATGCGGCTCGTCTGCGAAACCATTCGAGTTAGCCGTGGTTTGAAAAGGCCCCGACTGGCGGAGTCATCCTGAAATAAATTTAAGTAAAAGCGAATTTAGTTATTTAATTATGTTAACAAATTTCCAAAAAGTAGAATCAGTGCGCGTATAGCTAGATAAAATTTAGAATCACGCGGAATACTAATCATTAAATATATATATAAATATATATATATATATATAAATATGTCAAATGATACCTTTGAGGATTCAACAGTGTTGCCATGCATAGGGAAATACGGGTTATTGGACAAAATTCTCAAAAGTCCGCGGACTTTTGAGGATTTTTGTGACGTCATCATAGGCAAATTAGCATGGTTTCTTTAGCGCTGGCAACGTCGCAATCCTCAAAAGTAC
>JAPYZA010007872.1:0-17234 GCA_030522685.1 Eupelmus azureus | reverse complement strand
TGTTGGGTGTTTTGGTTTTGATGGAGAGTGAAAAGTGATGTTAGATTGTAGATTTGATTTCGATCGGTTGTGTTTTGTGTCTAACCCACCTCGGATGTTTCTACTGTGAGTTAGATGTTTTTGTAAGATTGGAACTAAATGTGAGATTTTATTAAATGCAGCCTATGTTTATAATTTTTATCAATATTAGTTCGCTTACAAGAATTTATTTTATTTAACAATTATTTCGCACCTTAAATATTATTACTGAGGTTATTATCAATATAAAATATTTGTTCTTATAACCTATTATTGGTACATATAAATGCCTTTACGCGTTGTTCATAAATTTTTAATTTTCACATGTATCCGCCCATTTTTTAAAATCCATTACAATTCAGCAACTACAGACCAATTAAATAACTAAATACCCACCACCATCTAACAAAGAATTCCAAACGAGAGCAACAGAGAGACTCAGGGGGTACAGTGAACGAAGCCACCGCAATCGAGGGAGCCTCCGACAATCTCTCGCTCGCATCTCCCGCTCTTTATTTGTCCATCGTCTCGCTCCTACCTCTCCAAAGCGCCATCCGCTCAACTCCGGCGCACTTAGCGCTCGGCTCATAATTAAGATTTAGATAAATCGAAAGTGTGCACGCGCTTTTCTGGCTCTATCCTCTCCGCGCGCTTCTATACCTTATTTTTCTCCCGGCACACTCGCAGCGCTAATTCGTTTCCACATAAATCTCCGAATGCCTTTGTTGCTCGGCACTTTATCGTGCGAAGACTTTTCTGGGCTCCTTTTCGGACGATGTTTATAGCTGCTTGGATTCGTGATTATCCTCGGCGTTTGACTTTGTGGTACTTACGGCTTAATTTTAGCGAGGCGAGGTTAAAAGCGTTATTTAATAATAGTGAGCGTATGACTCGGGAGAATTCATTAGTTTGATTACATTAATTATTGTCAAAATAGTGTATACGACACAGATCCAGCAGAAGGAGCCGTATAATAAACGTAACAATTCCCCAACAAACCTCACTGCTCTCATAGCCTCGTATTTTCTCACCTGTCCCGTCTTATTCTCCTCAAGCTCACTTTTATTTTCATTTTTCACAGAACGCGCCGCGCGGCGCTCTCTTTTTTTTACAACGTTCCCTTGCTCTTATTCTTCGCTGCCAGCTCGACCTCGACTTTTCTCTCCGGGCTTCTCTCCCTCTCCTTCGCGCGTCTCTCTCTTTGCGAGTGTGTGTGTGCAGCGCGCGGATTTCTCACGAGTGATCTCCGGCGCGGCGGTGAAGCCATCCGGTGCTCGGATTTTTGGTCGCAGTTAATCGCTTTTGCCGCGGAGAGCAGATTAGCCGATGCGCGTGTATCTGAAAACTTAGAAAGAGGGAGTAAAGAAAGTTTTGACAATGGCATTAAGTATAGTAGTTCATGTTACGGAAATTCCTAGACCCATAATTCCACTCAAACCTAAAAATAACAGTACACCATTACGAAAATTCTCTTCAAAAAGCCAAAGCACCGAGCAAATCCACAAGCGTAACAAAACCGCAGTACCAATCACCGCCCATAACTGTATACCTTCATTCGCCTCATCCAGCGAATCGACGCATCTAGAAAAAAAAAGTCGCTTACGGTCCCGCTTATACGGATCCATAACGGTCAAACCATACTCCCTGCCCGCGAAGAGATAGATGCTCCCGACGTGTGCACGCGCGGACGCACTTTCCAATCACATATCGCGCGCCGCGACGCTATGATTGCTTATGATCCGCGGCATTTTCTCTTTTACTTTCACCTCGCGAGCGCGGCTTGATATATGGTTTCGGCTTCCGTCGCGAGCGTAGCCGCGTGCGCGATTATTCGTCTTCTGCGAAAATCCCGTTTTCGATCTTTCCCTGTGTTGGAGCGCGCCGTGTATATACTTAGCGGCCGAGCGCTCCGATTGCGAAACTATAGAAGCGCGCGTAAGTAATTGGCATCGGGGCATTCTTTTTAATCTATGCCTGCGCCGAGCGAGCGGCTGGATGGCTTGGGAGTATGGGTTCGGAGAGCGGTTCCGAGAGAGCTGCTGTTGTGATCGTGCTTTTCTCTCGGCGTGGGCTGTGAGGTGATGATTTTAGCGTTTGGCGCGATGGGATCTCTCGGTTTGATTGTGGTGGTGAGGATGGTTGGTTTGAATGATGTTTTTCTTTCCATGGGAAAGTTTATTTTTAAGTGTAGGATAATATTTATTCTAGAATTTTAACAAATACAGTAGAAGTCAGAGATTAAGACCTAATAGGCAGATCTGTATTAGTTGTCCCACCAATCCCGACTCATTCTACTGAGATATAAAATTTAGAACAAAAAATTCATTTTGTTGAAATTATTGTTTATAAAATAATAATAATAATTTTTATTTATTTAATACAAAGATAAATATATAACAGTAAAATTAAAACGTCTCTTGAACAAATAAAAAGTATTGTTTGTTACATGTAAAGTGTGTAAAAATATTTTGAATCATCGTGTGATCTTCACTGTAGTTTCGGATTGGTTTTTTGGATTCGGAAAAATTGTCATGAAAACGCAATTTTTTCCTTCATGCTGTTACATCTTCTTAAAAGGGTGTATTTGCTGTGTATATCGAAGTGTATGCGTCATTTGTCGTTACACTCTGACATATTTTATAAAAATCCTGAAAATGTTTGTAAAAAGGGAAAAAACTTACAAAAAGATAAGTCAAATAATTTTTGGGAGTAACAGGATGTTTATTTGTGCCTAATTTGCTTATTTAAAACAATAAAAAAAATTATTATCGAGTTTTTTCTCTGCTAAATTACGATTAAAACAAAAAAGAAAACAGTTATCTTAAATGTTTCTGTAATCAAATAACTCCTATTTTTCCTGCTACTTCCCCACATCCTATTCTCCATTATACCCACAGCAGTAATCAATGACGCTGCTAATCGAAAATTCAATTACACTCGATGAACTTCAAAAAAGCAAAGAAAGAATCAAAAGAAGCCTCTCATATACATTAGTCCATCAAATCGTTTTATTTCGTTATTTCAACAAACAGCTCTACATCAAACAACAATCATCCACTCAAACAATCATCAACAATCATTACGCAATAACTCTCAATCAAATCGACAAAAATCCACGCTCAAACAAACACTCCACGAACCATACAACTCAGCTCCCGAATTCTCGGAAACATCCACGATCCGCAGATAGCGAGCGAAGATCGCGCGACAATGAAGAAGAGAGCCGTCAGCGGTAAAGAAAGAGAGAGAGAAGAAGAAGAGCGCCATGACCGTGACACATAAAAAAAGCGGCGCACGCGCGTGCACTGCTCAGTATCGCGGCGTACTTACGCGCCCAAGAGACAGCGGCGTGAATTTCATTGTTCCGTATACGTTATCTGGGCCGCGCTCCACTACGTCCATCCGCGAGCGCACGCTAGTAGTTGAGCGACTATGGATATATTCATAATTTTTTCCGAGCCGCTGATGTATATTGATTTCGATCGGGGATTGATTAATGAAGGGTTGATGTGGAAGTTTGGCGAAGTTTGGATGAGGAAATGGATTGTGATTGTACTGATTCAAATGGGATTTTGTTTATCGTAGATAAATATAGTGATGTAATTAAATTTACATTTTGTTTTGATTAAGAAATATTCTTATTTATAGAGTTGTATTGAATAATGATTTATAAAATTTCTTTTTAGCGTATACCCAGAATTTTTGCAGCTTTTAAAAAGCTTTCCTTTCCTTCTTTCTATTTTCTATCCTGAAGAAAGAGAGGTCAGAATAGGCGTGGTTGCGCGGCCACTGATCTTAGTTCGAATGGCTCTTTGTGTCTTCTTCGCATATTTTAGCTGTCACTCAATGATTGAACTGAATACAGCTCTTATAGTTTTTTCGTATTCGTTTATCTGTCTTTTTCATTCCTATAATTATACATTGATTTTCTTCTATTGTGTATAAGCCAGCTCCTATTTTTAGACTTTTGTGACTGTCAAAGGTGGACGTATTTATCACCTATCATATTATCGATACTAAAAGAAAATAATACCGTTAATGGAGACTTTAAAAAAGTTGCATTAAAGCAAATCTACTAACTTGTTGAATACCTACAAAAACCAGATTAATTTTCAACATACGCCGCAATTCAATACCCTAATCTCAAACCTTCAAACAAAGACCCCAAAACCCTAACGCCGCAATAAGAAAACAAAAGAAAGCAATCCCATCGCGGAAGCGCTAACTCCAGCCGATTAAAGCGTAAAATTAAACGCGTCGATTTCGACGAGGTGAGCTAGCCGCCCCACACGCGTCTGTCCAGCTAGTCCCGCGGAAAATCGAAGGAGCCTCGGCGGAATCGATATATGTACCTGCGCGCGCGGTGCTGGTCACGCTATCATCGCGGGAAATGCTGCACTCATCTATTCTGCCCAGGCAGAACGCGACCGTTACGCGAGCGCCGTCGCCGTTGTCTTTTTCCTCTTTCTTTTTCTCATATAGGTAGACGCTGCGTGCCAGCCCAGAAGGATAACCGATTTTTTTTCCGTACGTATATACATTGTCGCGCGCGTTTGTACATTGTGCGCGAGAGGTCGGCTTTCTCTGCTCGCTCGGAAGAAGAAGAAAGAAGGGGAGAGAGAGAGAGAGACAGAGGAAGGGAGCTTGCGACCGTTAAGTGAGGGAGTTGAAAGAGTTGCATTATTAGATTGTATGATGTGGTTTATATTGGAAGATAGGTTAAGTTTTTGTATTTTGCGGGATTTTGGAGATTTGATTTTTAGATAATTAACGCACAATTCTTAAATTGTGTTTGGTACTTCATGATTGAGAGATACTTCCTGACTGAGAAATATCATTATTTAGGCCTAAGATAATTGAAAGTTCAACTTATGTATCAAATCCTAATTAGGTCCTAATTTTGGCCTAACTGCTACAACTATATTAGTAACAAGACAGCCAAATTAGGTCCTAATTAGGCCTTATGTATTTTTCTGTTCAGGTTTCTCTTCATAATAAAGACATACTAAATAGATCAAAGTTGAATACAAGTTATTAAAAAAAAAGGTTTAGTAGCTGCATAAATTTAGTTAAAAAGTATCTAAGCTTTAAATAGATTATAACTATTTTAAAACTAACTGCCGAAAATCAATAAAAAATTAGGCTACCTCACAGTTATAGGCCATAATTATACATAATTAAAGTTTTTATGATATTCTCAGATTTCAGTATATCTTCCAACACAAGTTTGATAAACGTAGTAAAATTATTATTAAAACTCAAACTCCCGTCTCCAAAAAATTTATTCCAATAACAAAGTGTCCTACATTACACACATCTCAAAGACCAGAAAAAATCCTCGAGTTCTCAACTAACCCACAGCAGAGTACAAAAGATCGCGGCGTAAGAAAAGGAAAAGAAGCGCTCCTTCTTCGTCCCCCCCGAAAACGGCTTATATATACGGTTACACGCTCACGCGTGTAACTCCGGCTTCCGGTCGAGCGCGCCGCTAGCCACGCGCGCTTCACGGTATCGATCACTTCCGTCGGGACTGCTTGGACGCGCAGCAGCAGTAGCCCTACAAAGTATCTCCGCGCAGTCGGTAGGCTCGATAGACCGCGTCGCCCTTCGCTGCCTCCAGTTACGCTCGTGTGTGTACTTCGGCTGCTGTATTTCTGCGTTGGATTTCTTGTTTTGTTGCTGGTACGAGGTGGTTTTCAAGTTGCTCTTTGAGAATGTTTTTGGATGTCGAATAGAAAAATATGTTAGGTATAACATGCAATGTTTGTTAGGTCCTAACTAGAACCTAATTATTAGCTGACTATAGTAGCTATAATTAGATTAGTAATTAGGCAACCCAATTAGGTCCTTAGTAGAACCTATTTCTTTTTCTATTCGGGATAGGTTATATATATATTATAGATTATACATGAACAGAGTGGACTTTTTATAAATTGTTTCAATCATAAGAGCCAGTTCAAATAAAATAAATCTGGTCGTATTGTAAAGTCATCCCGGGTATCTGATACAGCCATTCGCGTAAATCTTCGGTCCTATAAAAATTTCGTCATCCTCTTTGCACGTCCGGCTTCACTGGGTAGCAAATAAATTCTTTGTGATGATTCCGCATTCGACGCACGAATGAAATGTCTCTCTTTCTCTCTCTCTCTCTCTCTTCTCTTACCTGTACGCGATTGCAGAAAAGATCAACACCGTACAATTGCTCAGCATGCGACTTTTTCGGCCGCCTTTCGCGCCATCAATCACTCGTCTGCGAACTTTTCTTCTCCTTTCTTTGCTTATCTTTCTTTCTTACCCTGAATCTCTTTGGTTTTTCCTCTTGCTTTTGGTATATATCATGACTTTTTGGAACATTATTTTAATTAGAAGTAAATGGTTTGAGAACCAGTAAGAATGTAATATATATCCATATGAGTGGTTGAGTCTATATGTCTAGAAACATAAATAAAAAACATTTATTTTAATATGTATGTAAAGCACAGGCTAAAGAATTCTGATCTACTTTATTCTTCCAACTATCCGTATAGTCTAAGAATATATAATAAAAACGTAAAAATACATCAAAACCTCTCTCACCTATCCATCCTCTTCTCACTTCATATCCATCCATAGGCACCGCACACCTACTACCGTCCTCATACCTAGCTCGATCCGCGTAACCCGCAGCCGGACAGGCGCGCGCGCATCGCAGATGCGCCTACGGCAGGTGCATACCAATTCACGCCGCAGCTCCCCGGACTAAGACAGAGAGAGAGAGAGAGTTCAGACGGACGGAGTAGCGATCGGGTACTTACCTCTCCGCGCATTACTCATCGATTAGAATTCATAAGAAGGCGCGTGTGCGCGCTCGCTTCTTTTTTAGGCCCGATCGCCGCCTGCTCTCTCTCTCTCCACATCATACCGCTGAGAGAGCCGATGAATAACCGAGCGATCGGTTTGTTTTCGGAGAGGGATTTAGTGGCAAGCGCCGGATCACGTACGCGAAATTGACGGCGGCAGATTTGAATACAATCAGGTCGGTTTCTAATCCGAGAAAGAGAGGACGGATAGAGGAGCTCTTGGTGTGCGGTGCGCTTCGAATCGATGCATTATGTTGATGGAGATCGGTTTCGCCGAGTGGTTAAGGAGCCGGGGCGATTCGCTGGAGGCTAGGGGAGCATTCATGAGGGTCAGTGACGCTGGAGACTTGAATGCTTTTGATGCAAGCGATTGTTGGGTTTAGAGACATTGTCTAAGTTTGTTTATGGCGTGGCTTTGATTATGATAGTATTAAAAATTCACATAAAAATTACAGCGCAGAGTTACAGTGTCATAATTTTTTTAGATTTTTTAATGACAATTGCTATTAACAGCAATTTTTTAAAAAATCGCAGCCAGTTCGATTCTTGTCCTCATGCAAGATTTCTCAACACTCAATCCTCGAAACCACCAATTCCCAAGCCTCCTTCCAAACTCACAAAACAAACCCATAACAAAAGCCCAGCCGCGCAATCGCCTCAGACCCATAAACCCAAAAACATACCCCCCTCTCATCAATAAAAATCGAACCGCAACCGATTCCCCGAACACCCAAATACTCCCCAGCCCAATATCCCTCTCAAATCCTCAGCTCATTATAATTCCGCGCGAAAATCGAACGGACGATTTGTGCGTTGGCTCCTCCCACCAATATCGCATCATCGTCGTCCTCCTCTCAAGTCTCTCTCTCTCTGCTTTCCATCGGGGCCGCGCAATAAAGCCGCACGTATCGATCGCGAGCCGCTCGCGCCGGATCATCGTTTATTCCGCGCCCACATAGCCAGAGAGAGCGAGCATCCCGGGCGGTGATCGGCAGTCGGGTCAGGCGCAGCGCTGAATTCTTATGCTAATGCGAGAAAGGAGCTCTCGCAGAGAGAGAGAGAGAGGAGAGGCACAATGCGACTGGACGATGTATCCGAGCGAGTATCGCTTTTGTCCGGGTAATGTGCTGGCTCTCTGTTTGTCCCTTTTCTGAGCTGGGATGTGGGATAGAGGTTTTTCTTTGCGATGGGTGGGTTGTTGGAGAGCTGGTTATGGCTGGGACGTGATTGTTGTCGTGTGGGGGAGGGTGTGGGATTGGTTTTGAGGAGGTTGGAGAGTGTTTTTGGATGGGAGGTAGAGGTTTTGATTGTCTTTTGAGCTGTTTTTGAGGAGGATTGAGTTTCAGATTTCTAAGATTAATGATCTTATTTTATATCATCAGTAACATATTGAACTGTAAATTATTGCTTTCGAAACAGTCGCAGTAAAACATTTGTTAATCAATTTCACAGAAATATACTACATGTAGCTTATGGTAATTGTTTCTTGAGTGGCGATCACTACTTTCAAAGCGGCGGTGATTGCGTAGCTGTCTCGTATTGGGTAGTTAGCTAGTTCTTATCAAGACCGATTCATTTTCTAGTAGTTACTCGGGTTTGAAGACGTTGCAGCTACTTTACTCGTAGTTTATCTCGAATGAAGTCAATTTAAATTTCCAAACACTAAGTGTATAATGGCTGTGTATCGTGTACTAGAAAAACAATAAAAATTTTCCATAATCAAGCATTTTAGAGCTTGCTAAATTATATAGATATTATCAGATCAAGTGTTTTTTATTTTTCTTCTTATCTTATCATATTTCTTATTATTAAGAAAATAATTTGTTAATAATGAAATCAGTAGTAAAGGTCGAGTTTATACAGACACAATTTCTAATATATTTTAGAACTAATTAAATAAATTAATTGTCTATAATAATTATATATTGAGCAAATATTTATCATATTTATCAATAATAATGCATCATTGTTTCAGGGGAAAACTTTAATAAACGTTTCCCGTTGAGTAATCATCTGTTAAATTAATACACGAAATGTCTGATATTTATTACATTTATAGGCTATAGTTGAACAGACAAAACGGTAATAATTTTTAAATTAATTAAGTTAATACTTAAAAAACAAATTTACTAAAAAACGTTTATTTAAAAAGTAAAATTAATTAAAACTCTACAAGCCTATCTTTCACCTTATCTCTATACTAACATAATAATAAATCATGTCTCTCCTCCCTAAATTAACAAAACAATCGCAATCCATTACATTCTCCACCAACTATCCCGCGAAACCCACTCTAATATCTCACTTACGTCCACCTCATCCACCATATCTCTCTCTCTCCCTCAAGCTAGCTACTCTCCGCGCATTTATCTCTGTCTCTCGCGGCGCAGACTCGCCGTCTCGGCTCTTTGGCAATCGGACGCGCGCGCGCTGGATTCGCTCGGCGTATACGGCGCCCGAGAAAGCAATAGGCGTGGCTTATTGATTTTCTGCGCGGAGCGAGCCTGCGGAGATCTCGAGTCGCGCAGATGCGCCGCGGCTCCTCTCTTTCATTTTACGAGATCTGCCTGGAATTGAAGATTTTGGGTTTTTGATTTTTATGATGTAATGTTTTTTTTTTCGAGGGCGGGGAGGGGGTCTGAAGGTTTGCGTTTGGAGTCTGGAGATTCTCGGAAGTAGTTTTGTATCTTTTCTTTGCGCTGTTCTTCGTTGTTGAAATTTTTATGTATTTTGTATTGTCGACTCTGAGAAAATGAATTTTTCATTCGCCTGCGTGCTCGCTTGGGTTCCTTTATATATTTCTTGTATTATGCATTGGAAACTAGAATAGTTATTCTTGTAAGTGGGAAAGAACATCTTATTTATCGTGGACGAAAACGAAATATGTACTTTTAAAGTTTTAAATCGTTCTTGCGAATACAAATTATATGTAATTGCTTGACAAATATCTCTAAATATTTTATTCATATAATTATAATAACTGTATAATTTTATCTTAATAATATACATATTATTATAATAAATTATTCTTTGAACGATTAATTGATTTGAAATGATATTCATATCTTCCTAAACAATAGTAATATTCATACGCTGCTGCACTATAAAATTAATTAATTAAATAAAATTTATTACTATCACATGCTATCGTGTTCAGTAGATACGGTCCGGGAATGGCAAGACGAACAATATTTCAAACGTAACAAATCAAACGATCCAGAGTCCATCCACATCCAACCATCAAACGAAAAACAACCCACAGCGTAAAAGCTCTCTTAGAACAGCACAAACACCTACACCCACGCCTCAGCTGCAGCACTCACCCGTTAGCCAGCTCAACAAATGATCCTCCTTTCCTACGCTCTCCCGGGGCTGCTCGAAATTCGCGGCGCGGAGAGAGAGAGAGAGAGAATTTCCTCTCCTCGCGCATTCGTGAGAAGCGCCGCGCGGCTCTGCCGAGAGGAAAGAGAGAGCTCCATTCTTGGCTCGTAGCGCTGGCACGTATCTCGAGCGTGTATATGATAATGCGGAGCTTTTGGGTCCCGGGACTGGCTCGGGCAGATTTATGGCGATATTAAAATGCGCTTAAGTTAGTTTGGGGTGAGTGGATGTTGCTGACCCCGATCGGAGAGAGTGAGTCTTTTTGGTTGGGTTTGCGCGAGGTTTCGGTGGATGTGGTTGAGGGGGTTTGATGGTAGGATTGCAGGTGATTTTTCTTTGGGTTTGGCTGAGGTGGTAAAATTAGGTTTGGATTCTTTTTATGCGAGGATATTTTTGTGAAAATGTAGCTTGTAGGTATAAGTAAATCGTTGCTGCGGCGTTAATAAAATAATGCAGTTTGTTGATCTTCTATGAATCAAATTATAAATGTCTTTATTAACATAAAAATTCATCTTCTCGGAGCTTTTTAAATCTTAAAAATTGTGTAATGATTAATGTATTGTATTGTATTTATTTATTTCAGCCTATTTGGCCTAGAAATGGACTTTGATTATACATTTAATTTTACATATAATAACTCTTAAAACTAATATGCCCTTGATTTACATTGTACATTTTTGCTTAAGCTACTATTTTACGCCTATATATATATATTTTTTTTTTTTTTTTCAAGATAGATTCTTATTCTCTTTGAGTCACACTTACATCTAGATACATAGGTTTATTAACGCATAAATAAAATAGAATATATGAATTTGGTAGTGTAATGATTAATGTTTGAAGTAATATCTGAACCACTCTTTTTCTTTAGACTAACCCTTACTTTTTGAGATAAGAGTTGTTAAATTATTTTGACATACTAATTATTTCGAACAAGAACTTATCAAGTTTTTAATACAATTAATACAATTATTAAATCTTCAAAAGAAGAAATATTAAAGTTTCCGATGCTTAAACTTTATTTATAGATTTTTCACAACTTTTTTCAAATGTTAACAAAATTATCTTTACTTTCAAAATAACGTAGGAATAAAATATAGCATTTGTCTCCTTATATGAGAATTTATTTAAAAAACTATTTCTACAATTTTAATTTAATAGATTGCAATCAATAATTAAAGAAAAAGAAGTATTTAATGTATGATTCATAGACAAATAAAAATATAAAAAATGTCGCATTAGTTTTGGTTTGTGCGCCTGACTAAGAGGGCAAGGATACGAATACCGATTACCTGCGGAATTGTTAACTTGAAAAGATTAAGAGAAGTGGTTGCGTGTCACGTTCGATTAAAAGTGCAGTAATCTCGTTATTGAGCAGTTAATCTTGCTGTGCAGTCTTTTGCATTCAGATGGAAATCATTTTTCCCAGTGAAATAAAAATAGTTTCAATGTAATAGTTAAATACACGACGTTGCAACTAATATCGCAATTGAAAATTTAAACATTGTTTTTTGTGATGCTTTTTTGCTATTAGTTACTATTTAAGTAAAATGTTAAATTTAAAAAGTATTTGAAAGAATTTATTTATATTCCTTAACCCATTAAGTCCGAATGAATCCCCTTACGCGCAGTAGGAAATTTTGTGTATTATACAAATTTTAGATAAGAAAACAGACGATTTAGGAGAGGTAGTTACAAGAATTTTTCAATTAAAAGCTATAAAGTAATATAATTACTATCGAGCTCTTTCAATTTCTGCACTCTCTCTCGCTTTCTTTACTAAATCAATCAATCAAATTTTAAACATCTCAAAAGATTTAATTCAATTCCATACTATTTTCATAACGATCATTTCGCGACTTCACAGAGTACCCAAACCCAACTCCCCCTCTCCATTTACACTCATCACAGGCCAAAGCCAACCCACAAATCCAATCACCACGTCAAATTTAAATCATCAAAAGAATCGTGCGTGCCGTATTTTTCCAGCTCGCGCTCGCAAGGCCAGCCGGAACATCTGCGCGCTCGCTCGCACAGATGAAATTAAAGAGTCACGGTCCAGCTGCTCCTCCGACGCTTATATCAGCGCGTGCGCGCATTATACTCATCACGGTCCAGGGATTGGACGACGCGAGCGGAAGGCTGAGATTTACGGGTTGTTCTGCTGTGGCTCTTGAAAATTGAAGGACGAGGCCGCGATCTTGTCGCGGTGCTCGGTCGTGCCGCGACGCAATTTATGACGAAGGTTTTTTTTTCAAGTTTGCGATTTTTTCGCGTGGAGTGAGGTTGTCAGTTTGTAGTGCGTTTGATTTTTGGTTTTTGAGAGGTTTTACAAAATTATTTTTGTTTAATAGTGGTTACGAATGGTTTCTATTTGGATTATACAATGAATTGTATTGATACCGATAATTGATAAGCATACTATTATTGTAAAAATTAAAAACTTAGAGCATAAAGATTATTAAATAGTAATCACTTTAAGCTTATTTAGTCTACCTATCAGCTTTTTATTTAAAACCCAGACGTCAGTGATGTTAATATTTCAAAAACAATTCACTAATCTTTTAAGAATATAATTACCCAAGTTCGTCATTAACAAAATCTTGCCTCTTACTAACAAATCTCCATCACGCACCTCCACAACCTCGCAACACCGATCACCGTCAAAACCTTCCTCACCGTCAGCCCAGCAGCCATCATCATCCAATCCTCTATCCTCCTTCTCGACGACAGCAACGGAAGCGTATCCGCAATGTCTCCTCGCGCACTTTTCCATCCTCGCTCCGTATACCCACATACACCTCCCTCCCCCTCAACCACACACACTCACACACCAGACCGCGTAATACATATCGCACTGCTCAACGACGACGTCGTCGTCGGCGGCGGCATACAGTTATCCGCAATACGGTACACGCCGTGCATTTTTTATGTATAATAGGCTGCAGCAGCAGTAGCAGCAGCAGCCGTGCGCGCTCACGCACGTGCGTGCGCGGGAGAGACACAACTGGACTCGTGATTCGAGTACGGTTCTGTCCATTAGCCGAGTGTGTATATACGCCTGGGCCAGACGACGGCAGCCTCGTTGGGTGTATATATGAAACTCGTTCGTGGGACTAATAAAGCCGTCTCGTTTTCTCCTTATGAAATTGCGCTAGAGAAGGAACGGGCCGGATGATTTACCTTACTGCGATCTGTATTTTGCGTGTACGAGCGCACTTTTAATTGCGGCTGATGCGGGGAGGATTGAAATGATGGGTTGTTTAGAGTAGAGGGGAACGAGGTTACGAGACTTTTGAGTTGTGAAGGAGATATTGCTTTTTTTTAAGAGGGGTATGTGAAGGTAATGATTGTTCTGGATTGAGTTGCGTAAAGTAAATATGCTTGTAGTAAACGACGTAAGTAGTAGCGTAGTTATCGTTATCGGTTGCAAAAAGGCAAAGGAGTATTACAAGAAAAACGATAAGTCGGTAGTTTTCAGTTAGTGTTTCATGGAAAAATGAGTTTTGCGCGGTTTATGTGTTTGTAATTGTAGACGAAAATTATGAAATAACGAGCAAAGTTGATGGCAATAAGCGCCTGATTTCTGGACTGCAATATTTGAAAAGTGTTTCTGTACCTTTTATTGTAAAATATTAAATAAACTAAATTTGAAAGATCTATATCGATGGAAGTCTGATTAAAACTTATAAGTTATCCAAATTATAATTCGTAAGTTTCTCACAAAATCTATTAAGTAATCTAAAACATCAAGCTATCTTGCAGTACTAAACGATTCCAACCTTCAAAAACCCCACCCAACTATCACATACTTAAAACACAACATAACCAAAAATTCCACCACAGTAACCGATACCCCAGCTTTAAAAATCCGATGGTGTACCGCCCGATAAGAGCGATGCATCCACTGACACTATTCAATAAACGTCTTCATCATATCGACAAGCCATCCTCGCGCGTCACACGTGCGCTTTCTCCCTTTGATATCCGCCGCCGCCGACGAATCCGTTACGATGGGCCACGAATTTCGGCGACCCAAATAATCCGCTCATCGGCGACACCTCCACAAAACATACTCCTGTGCGAAAATTAACCCAGGAGACGCTTTTTATTTATACGAGAGAGTCGAAAGGAGAAGGAGAGAGGAAAGAAACCGGAATTATTCCCGGGCTTCTAAATCATCTCGAGAGCTGCTGCTGCTGCTGCTGGGCTTTCTTGGCCTGGACACTTTACCATTTAAATTGCCGTACGTGAGGCTTTTTGCGGATTTCGCGAGCGTTTTAACAGCGGTCGGGCACGAGCGCTTACGAAGATTTAATTCCATTATGAATCCGAGCGCGCGCGACGGGGACTCGTGATATTACCGCGATATGGGAATTATTACGCATGCTTTCGCACGGTTTACTGGATACTTTTGTCACCTTGTTTGAGAGGAAAGTTGAGTAGTGGATGTTGAACTGTATCGTTACAAGTACGTTGTTTATGAACGATTTTTTATCGGTAATTTGATATTATAGGATTTTTATCTTTTGCCATGATGCAACTATATACAAGTCACTCGAAAAATTAAACCGCAAAAACAACTAAAAACTATTCAAGCACGCAAGCACACCTACATCATACCAATCACACAGGAACCTCAGACTCCCTACAAAAAAAGCACACTTCTCTGCGGTCACTGTATAAACCCCATCGATGCGTCACTGCGCCAGCTGCAACCGATCCGCGGATACAGCTCGGAAATCAGCATTCACGATTCGTTTTCCATGAACAATCGGCGCTGCGCCCGACTGAAAAGGCGAAGGGTACATCTTCCAGCCAGAACGAGACAGAGAGAAAGCGTCGATCGGAGGATATTATTCTGGCTGCGCACTGCGCCACCTCCTCACGCAGAGTATATACATATACGTAGTGCGTCAGTCATACGTGTACGGGGACAGAGACTGGGTACTTACGTGTCTCTGATCCGTGGGGAGGGATGTGCTTGTGCGTCGGCGTGGCGCTCTGCAGCGACTGCGTATGTAGATGTGAACGTTAACGCCGCAACTTCCGCGTTGGGTGCTGCGTTTGGTATCCTAGGTTAGTTGATGATGATGGAGGAGAGGTCTGTTAGATGAGTGGTAGGTTGAGGGTGATCCTTAAGTTTTGTGAAGTTGTGTTTGACCTTTTCAGTTTGGTTGAGCACTAAGTAGGCCGTGAATGAATAATTTGCTAAATAAGTTGAAGAATAATCATTACAACAGTGTAAAATATTACGATTATGTCAATTACTGGATCTTATTCCGAGAATTTAAATCTCATCAGACTGTTAAAAAAATATGTATGTATATTTAATAAAAACTAATTAATCAAATAGCTTAACAATACTTAAAGCTTAATTCTTCATTTTACTTACAATTCACTCCAATATTACTTTAATTTCTCAAATAGAATTCACAACTAGTACCTAGAAAAGAGAGCCAAACCCGACTAACTTTTCTCTCCGCTCAATTTATCTACGGCTTGACGTAGAGAGCTGACCGTCTCTTTATTCTTTCTTCTACCTCTATGAGAGCATGTACATTCAGCTCACGCCCCGACGATACGTAACATCTTCTGTTCTTGGGAGAGCCAAGTGTTTTTCCTTCTCTATCTCAGCTACAGCGTGACACCTCTCGACTGGCTCTCGGGTTACAGCTTTATTTAGTTATAAAGTTATTTAATTTCGGTAATTTTATGAGCAGTCAAAAGTTTACGTTGTGAAATAATTTATTCTTCAAAATAAGTAAGTGCAATTACTTTTATTTCAATGTAGTTATAAATATTTATCGAACATTGTTAATGCAAATTACGGGATGTGCTACAGTAGTTAATGAGTTTTGATTACTGTCAATTTCATTGCTTCATAGCGTGTAATAATAATTATATTATTGTAGCTTTATCAAATGATAAATTTAAGTTGAAGAATTTGATGTAATTTTGAACAATGAATAATTTGAACAATTCTTATTATCATATTAAGATAAACGATGTAGCACTTGTAAAAACATTGTTTTTCTTTAGAAACTAATAAATAAAACCAGATAAAGTTAGATATAGTTGCAAGATTGACCTGCGTAATGTGTCTTCTTGAGTTTATAACCAAATAATAATATATTCTTTAGTCTATAACCAAATCTCGTAAACCATTAGCAAGATGATTCCATTATAATTTATTGCTTAAAAACGACGATTTTAATCGACTTTATTTCTCATAAATAGAACACTTCCACTTAAAAGAAAAAAGAAAAAAATAATAAAAAACTCGTTTTGTCATATTTACGTGCAAACATCCATTCAGTATTAAAGCTCTCATAACCACACAACTACTCGCATCATCAACCTGCTCATCCATAAGACCATAGTATATTCATATCGCGAGACGCAGTCGGTCTTCATGAGCGATTGTAATCCATCGCCACGCTTCGTCGATTTATCGCTTTGCCATTGGCAGTTATTATTATGAAAAGACCCGGTTTATCTGCGTTATAGGTATCACATACGATCGAGGTCCTGCTCTTCTCTTTTTCTCTCTTCGCTCCGTATTTGGCGCGACGACGAGCGCTGTATGCTCGACGCATTCGCAATGATGCTCCGTCTGGACAGTCATTGTCGAAGTGTACCAAAAGAAGTTATGACGAAGGGTTTTGAGGAGTTATGACTGAATTACTATAGTTAATAATTTCAACTTTTTATGGATAATCGCAGGATTCTTATTTTTTTTTAAATTTGAATGTAAATACTAGTGGCCCAATTTTAATTTAATTACCAGACTGAGGAATGGCATAATTAGGATTACATAAGACTTTAGTAAAAAGGTTGTACATTTGATTAAAATAATTGGGTTGTATTATTTTGGATTGCAAGTGCTAATTTTTCCTAATATTTTTAAATATTTTTATAGAACTAATTAAAACGTCAGAAACAGTTTTTCATTCACAACCATATGTATTTTTGTTACCAATTTATAATTTGTTA
>JAPYZA010007868.1:0-16238 GCA_030522685.1 Eupelmus azureus | reverse complement strand
TTTGAAGAGAGGATTATATTTTCATTCCGAATAGCCATTTCACTACTGTCAATCGTTTTTACCTTTTGAAATAATAATTATAAAAAGTTTACAATATGTTGAATTTTATTATGTAAATGACTTGTTTTATATAGGTTTCGTAGAGTAAGCATGCATTTAAAATAAAAATGGTGTTTAGTATGTTTATACTCTGACCCCATTTTTAGAATTTCGAAGTATCGATAAATTTTTAATTTGATTAAATAATAAATGGCTGTTACCCAGTATATTTTCTTATAGGCTATATATCCGAAAGCAATAAATAAATAAAAATATAATTAAAAACTATAAATTATGACTAAACATCGGTGCCCAGCAGTGATTAATTATTCAAAAAGTTTATTAATATATTTTTTGTATTCCTCAGCTCCTATTTCTTTTTATTTCTTTTTATGCTATTATAGAGAAGAAGTAAAGAAAATATCTAATTAAATTTTAGTCTAATGAGCTGCCTTACAATTAAAATATTATGAAAGTATATATAGCAAGAGTATTACGTTGCTTCCGCAGATATCTTTTATCAGTGCTCCAAATGTTGCGCATTATAAAATCCCCATGATAAATTTCCGGAAAGGTACATTTCGTAATTTGTTCTTTTAAAGCTATTATAATTGATTTCTACATACGTCTTCGTATGTCAAAATATAGAACTATAATTATGTATAAATACCAAATTAAGAGATGGCCTTATTTATTATCTTTGATAAACGGCTTGGGCCGAAACTAAATTAACACATAGTCGTTGAAGAAGTGAACAAAGTGTTACAAGCTATAATATGTTTGTCACGGAACAAGCCTTTGCTGAGATTATATAAACATTAACATTATAAAAAAGGTAAGCTATAAATTTCAGAATACCTGTGTTATAAAATCAGATGCTTTGATAATTTTCAAAATAAAATTAATTAATTAATTAATTTTATTTAATATAATTTTGTATTATATTTTAATGCATTGTTATGAAATTAAATTATTTTTTCATTAGATGCAGTTGGATTATAAAACATTGAAAAAATCTTGACAAGAACATATCTTAAAGCAGTCGCCGTTCAATATTCAATAACCTATATTAATATTGTATTATAAATAATAATACTGGAGAACTTATTGTCCGAAGGTTGCGAACTATGTATTAATTATTATTTAAATATTGAAGGACTTTTAAACATTCTTTTATATTAGAAGCAAACGAAACTACATTGTAAATATAATAATGTATTTTGGCATAACAAAATACTTTCTTGTAATTTTATATTTTAATATTTCTCCAGCTACTGCAGATGATTACTTACCGAGTGACTATTATGCTTCAATTGAAAAAGCTTATAATCCAGATTGGATGAGTGAAATATCAGATGATACGGCTTTGAGTGACTTATCTATACCAGGAACACATGATTCTATGGCATTTTATGGTGATTTACCTGGACAACCTGGAACTCCAAATGGCTTGACTGGAGACATTGCAAAGTTACAGCAACTTTTCGATGATGATCCACTCTTATCCTTAAAAAAACAATTCATAGCAGGAATTAGGGCGATTGATATTCGAGTAGCAATCACTACTTCAAATGACGTGAATGACCCTATTTTAAGTCCACAGTTAGCAATCCATCATGGCATCAAATACGAACATGCAAATTTCCTCGATGTGCTTCGGGTTGCGCATGAGTTTCTGTTTATGCATTCTTGCGAAACTATCTTAATGCGCGTCAAGTTAGAAGACGCTGGTGAAGAGTCGAGTGATTATTTTCCATACATCTTCGATAAGTATCACGACAGTGAACCTTATGGTGAAGTACTATACTATCCATCGGCATCTGGAGATGAACAGATTGATATTCCAAAATTGGGCGACGTCCGTGGAAAAGTTGTCTTAATGATGCTTAACGGAAAACATGGTGGTAATTATTGGTCACATGGCATAGAAGAAAAGCGTATTAATATCCAAGATAACTATGAATTTGTGGGATCTGATGTATCAAATCAAAAATTCCCTTTCATCGCTAAACAATTTGAAGCTACTAAATACCGAGTTAACCGCCATAAACTAATGATCAATTATATTAGTGCGACTACAAGTATACGTATCATCAATCCTATGATAAAGTTTACTGGTATTTATGGCATAATTATTACTTCTGCACTTAAAAAAATGTATATTTACATACCTGGAATACTGCAGAATGGTCCTTCAGCTATTGCTCATGATTTAAATCATAGGGTATGGACTTATTTAAATTATGATTACGCTGATCAACCTCGTACAGGAATAATAATGATGGATTATCCAGGGTGGAAGTTGATTGATCTGATCATTAGTTTTAACAAACAAACTTCAGATGCCGGTACTTGTCTTGAACGTCAAGCTCTACAATATTTGAAAGAATACTCATAACCTAATTAAACTAGGTAGACTATTATTATTGTAAACCATGATTATTTTAAGCATTATTGTTATTATTTTTTTTTTTTTTTTTTTATTTAAGCTTACCCAAGTCTCACTCGAGACTTATACAGCTGAATATTGTTATTATTGTTGTTAGTAATATAATTTTTTTTATAAAAACTCTTTGTACATAAATGAAATTTTGAAATAATAAAAATATAAAAAAAAAAATATGAAGAAAATTCCTTTATCAATTCTATTGTTAGATACTTATGAATTAAGTATAGAGAGATCGAGATGAAAAACACATTTACCACTAAGACTTTTCTCGTATTTTGTTACCTTAAAACATAATATACTACTATACTATTTTCTAAATTAATAATGTAATTTTATAAAATAGTTCAATCAATTTTATTCATTGTGTTATCTTCACAATGTTAAGTTCACAAACATCTTTAAAACATTTTATAAAATTACATTATTAATTTAGAAAATAGTATAGTAGTATATTATGATTTTTTAAATTTAAATTAAACAACTCTAAAAGAAGCTAGTAGAATTTTTTAATAGTTGATTAAATGAAGTTAATTTTAATTTTTCTGTTTCGACATTTTCTAAGTATATTGAAATATAGAACAAATAAAGAATTAGCATTACTTATAATCATTGATATCAAAAACAAATAGAAATGAAAATGAATACACGGGCGCTGAAAGACTAAAAAAAGCTCTATAAGTTACAGACAGCTAAGGCATTTACCAGTTTTGTAGATAATAAGTGTAGATAAGTTAGGATAAGTGTATTATAATATTTCTACAAGAATGTTCTAGAACATAATATTTCAGTGAAGAATTCGTGATTCAGTTAGAAAATTAAAATTAAAATAAAAACAAAGCCAATAAAATTTTATGAGTAATAATAACTCAATGCTTTAATAAATGTGCTAACAAATAGAGCACGAATATTTTCTTTTCTCTTGAAAACTTGAAACCCGTCAGATGTTGAATAAAATACGATAAAAGGGAATAATCCAAAAAATACTATAGAAAATAAAAGAGAATCTGTGATTTTTTAAAGAATTAGCTCTATTATTTATAAATCTAATAAAAATAATGGATGGAAATTAGAATTATCACGTTGATGATGTTGATGAAGTGGGAGAACCATAATAGGTTACAGTACGTTATCTGACATAAATATTCCACTGTTTTAGCACATTATAAGTGTATCAATTCTATAACAGGTGTACATTATCAAAGGTACGTAATAAGTTCAATTTAATATACTTTTAAACGACATTTTGAATAGTATTAAATTGAAAAATATTATTTTCATATTAGTTCAGCTAGACTAGATTGCGATACTTATCGCAAGAATTGACGTATAACGTTGCAATAATTACCAGTTCTCAAGAATACTGACCATATCTCGTATATTAGACACCATTGAAAATATACAATGACTGCAACAATATATTATGGCAAAGCATCTATTGTTGTCACAACACAATTGTTAGCAATCCTATATTTTGGTATTTCTCCAGCTCGTGCAGGCGATTACTTGCCGAACGATTGTTATGCTTCGATTGAGAAAGCACATAATCCGGATTGGATGAGCGAATTATCAGATAATACGCTTCTGAGTGATCTGTCTATACCTGGAACACATGATACTATGTCATTTTATGGAAATTTGCCTGGTCAACCTGGAACTCCTGATGGATTAACTATGGACATTACGAAGTTACAGCAACGGTTTGATGACAATCCAAGCTTATCGTTAGAAAAACAATTGGAAGCAGGTATTAGGGCAATCGACATCCGTGTAGTATTTACCTACGCTAATAATGATGATGAAGAGGGCCCTATTTCAGATTCGCAATTAGCAATCCATCATGGCATCATATATCAGAATGCAAATTTTCTCGATGTTCTTCGGGTTCTAAACAAGTTTTTGAAGAGACATGCTTGTGAAACCATCCTGATGCGCCTTAAATTAGAATATGTTGGTAAAGAGATGGAAGATTTTTCGTCGGTGTTTCAAAAATATCGAGATAGTGAACCGTATGGAAAAGTTCTATATCACCCATCAGTGTCTGGATCTGGACAGATTAAAGTACCAACACTTGGCGAGGTTCGAGGAAAAGTGGTCTTAATGATGCTTGATGCAAAAAATTGTGGCAATTGTAGTACGTATGGTATTAATAAGTATTCTATTGAAATTCAAGATCAGTTTCAATGCAGAGGTTCTAATCCATCAAATGAGAAATTCACCTACATCACTAATCAATTCGAAGCGACTAAACAACCAATTAACCGTTTTAAAATTATGATCAATTATAGTAGTGCAATTACAAAAATACTTGGTTTCATACCAGGTATGCGGACGAATGGACCATCAGCCATTGCTCATGATACAAATACTAAAGTGTGGACACATCTAAATTATAATTACACTGGTCAGCCACGTACCGGAATAATAATGATGGATTATCCAGGATGGAAGTTAATTGGCAAGATTATTAGTTTTAATAAAAAAGCCGCGGCTGCTGAATTTTGTCTTAAAAGGCCGGCTAGGCGATATCTCTAAGAATATCAAAAAACAATAATAGTTTTTTATTGTATTATAATTATTTTTATTATTATTAATATAATTATTTTTGAGAAGAGTTATTGTGTAGATAAATAAAATTCGAAATGTTTAAACAATTTTGAAAGTTAAAAAAAAATCAGTACAAAAAATAATTATTTATAATATTTTCTTAAATAAACAAAAGTAAATAACAAAATCAGAATGTAAGTTGCTTAATTTTTAGCCAAGTATTGTTAGCCTTTTAAGTAATTCTTAATTAAAATACTTAATAAATTTTTATAATTTAAAACTATTACAAAACAAATTGTTTAAAAAAATTTTAAAAGAAATTTCCAAAATAAAATGGAATTTTCAATTCATTTATAGTTTTTTTTTTAATAAATTCTTTTATATCAGAATATATCTTGAAAGCATACAAATTCTATTAAATATTCCTTGACATACTCTAATAAATTACTCCGCATTTCTACTAAAATATTCAAAAATTGAATCTAAGTAAAACCTCTCTAAAACAGCTCTCTATCCACAATTCTTGAACATTCGACCTTATCCACCCAGCAACTTTTAATTAACGTCCACGCATCCACACAAAGAGAAAACCAAGCGTGCGAGCTGCGTTGCAAGGATTAAATTCGTAACACCCTCTCATCCCCCGGACATTTTCTCTCAGCGCTCGTACCACCCCCGAAACAAGCTTATTTAGGAGAAAAGCGGCTAAAGAATAACGAAAGCAGGAAGGTATAAAAAAAGCGGCATACGAACACTCGAGAAAAGAGAGCGCAAAAATGGAGAGCGAGCCTATTTACGTGGAAATCGATGCGGGCCTCCGAACGAACAATCGCTCGGCTTTCGCCATAAATTTTTATCCCCGCCCTGAAGGAAAAGATTTTACTTCTTTTTTTGTTCCAAGTGCGCATCAGCGGTTGTGAATTTTATTTCCTCGCTGTGTATATAGTCGTACCGGGGGATAAAGAAAAATAGAGAGAGGGGCGGTAGTTTCGAACAAATCGCATCGAGTCGATTTGATGACCGCGATTTGTTTATGCGCTGCATCGTAAATCACGGCAGATAGATTCGAGGAGTGCGGGTTCAGCGATGTCTGCGCGCGTTGAAAAATAGGTGGCGATTTTTCTTTTCGGTTTAATCTTTGAGCGTGTGAAGTAATTAAATTTTTCTACCGGTTAATTTTAGCTTTAATTAGCAGTGTAGTACGCTCGACGGGTAATGTGGTAGGAAATATGGGCACCAAAATGATTTCAGTACTAAAAATGTGTTCTGAATTCAAACATTTTTTGAATTTGAAATTTAAATTAATCTTTTCTTTTGAATTAACACATTAAATTTGGATTAACTTTGTGATTATACTAAAAACACAGAAAATCTCAAAATAAATAATCAAGTCCACGTATTTAAGCTTTTTTATGAGAATAAATTTTAATATAAAGTAGTGAAATTCGAAACACGCATTTTCAAGTAATTTAAATTAAACTAAAAATAATCATTTTTAATTCCGCGGCATAATTTTCAAGTTTGCTTCAGTCAAAATCAGGTCGATGAGTCTTTAAATAAAAATATAATACAAAAACATACCGTTACTCTAACTTAATACAATATTACATAAAATCTTATTAAAACGAAAAACCTGTATTATTTTCCACCAATTTTTACCTCGCACGATAAAAAGAAAGCTCATTAAACAGTCTCCCGCCCGCGCCATCTCCACAACCTCTATTCCTATTTCCAATCTAACCCGAAAACGCGCAAACTTTTTACCTCCACAGTAATTACATACAACCCAACTCGACGGAATTAAAAAAAAAAATTGAAAACCAGTTCGCATTCATTGACGCACACGTGCCCCCGTCGCTTGGGATGAAATTTTTTTGCGATACGCCGCATTGAGCGCGATGCTCCGAATGTCGCGTGAAAAAGCTCGCGAGCGTACGTGTATAACGTAATAATGGGTGCAGCGCACCCGGCGCCGCAGCGACGATGCTTTTTCGCGAAAATAATGCGGCATTGCGCGTTTGACCTATTTCGCGGAGTGCGCTTTCTTGACGATGATTCTGGCTTTTTTTCCGATGTAAGAAGGATACGAAGAAAAGGGCGCTGGCGTTCGGGATTTTTTGAAACTTTAGAAGTGTGCTGTGGGGGTTGTCGAGTGTGGGTTTGAGGTTGATGTTTTTGAATAAATTTTTCAGAGCGATTCAGGGAGAACGGATTGGGATTTTTTTGAGCGATGTTTTAGAAAGTGTGGAGTTATTTTCGCGCTGGCGCGAAATTTCTGATTTGAGTGCTACGAGCGATTTGAAATGTGCGCGTTATTCAAAATTTTGCCTATTGTGTTTGCTTTTTCTTTTGCGTGATTTAGAATTTCGTAGAATGTATTAGAACTGCATATTCATGTTTAAAAAAATCTATAATATCAAATTATTAAGTAACACAAACTAGAATACATTATATTCATCTACAATATAACAAACCAACATTTCTTTCCTATTGTATTCCGCCTATTTCACACACGTCCACGCCTACACCTTCCACATCCAAAAATTTCCCATCGCATTTCCCATTGAACCACCGCCCCCGTCAGAGCCCGCTCATGCACACCAGTGCCAAGGCCGATTACCCGTATTACAACGAAGCCGGGGGAAATCGAGATAAGCGGAAAAAGAGCGAGCCGGATAAAAATTGAGAAAGCGAGAGCGAAAGCGCATAAAGTAGATACGCGAGGATTTATACGGAGGACGGCCGAGTCGGAAATATGCCGTGCCAGCCCATCCATATATAAATGCGCGCCGCGAGCGCAAGATGGATCGAACCGGGAGGACCGCGTATATGCATGCATGCATACACACATGCACGTGTGTACACGTGCAGCTACTTTTTCCGCTCTCTCGGCGCATCTGGATGCAGGCGAATTTACCTATCGCAGAGTGCGCGGCTAGGATGGATGCGATGTACACGAGCCGTATAACGGATATAATGCATAGAGGGTGTATATATCTCGTGCGCGCGCTTTATGTGTGTCTGTCGCTGTCGGTTCAAGTCACGGGCCTGGAGTTTACGGAATGATGGATTGCATTGTAATTGCTTTTTGCTGGGGAGTGGTGGGCTTGTGGGTTAATGTGTGTTTTGGAGTCGGAGGAGGGATTGTTCACACCACTTTGGTAAAGGGTAGCGTGAAGATGGTTTGAAATTGATTTTGTAATATTTGTGTTATTTGAAAATGGTTGTGCTTTTATAAATATTTGAAGGTTGTAGATTGTAAGGGAATTTTCTTTTAGGTACAAATGTAGAAAGATAACCAAGAGAATGTAGGAGATATAAGTGACGCAATCATTTTAAATTTAAAAAATGTATTATAAAATATGAAAAGATGAAAGAGGTTACAAGAAATTGGAGTGAAATTCGTCTAACGTTTTGAAGTTTTATACCTTATTATTCTTTTTTGACAAAAGAATTAATGGAAAAACTTACAATTTGACAAGTACAAGTCTCAGAAGTAAAGAGACTTATTATTTTTCTAAAACTGGGTTATTCATATATTAAGACTTTACTTCTGAGACTTCTTTATCTTTTTTTGTTCAAAAATCAGAGATTAAATTACTAAAACTAGATAAAAAAGTAAATTCATTTATTGCTATTTTACTTTTTTTATTTTTCTAAATTTTAATAAAACGTAAGTAATAAGATTTTATTAAAAAAAATATAAAAAAAATAAATAGTTTTGTTTTGTCTTCTGGTTCTAGTTTTGTTTTGTTAAGTTTTTGATACAAACAAATTTCAATATTTCAGCCTATTCCGTTATTCAAATCTGTAAATTTCTCTTTGAAAGTAAATGTACTACATGATAGCATTAACAACTTGATTCATGCAAAAATCTTTGACCTATATATGTTTATTTTAATATATTTTTCGATATGAACTGAGAGCTATAATTTTTAAAAATTATCAATTCAGAAACTTAATTACATTACAAAAAAAGGTTCTGGAAAATTGCTTAAAATGCTGTAAATAAGTATGTGTTGACGTTACGAAATTGTTCATTTCTCTATTTTTTTAGTTTTGCTATATAAAATTTTTTCATTTATTAAATTCTTTTTTTAGAACTTATTAATTTTAAACTTTTATACGATTCATCCAAAAATTTAATTCGAAATTCTTTTATTGAGAGAAACAATATAAGACATTAAAAATAGAATGTACTATACTTGATTTTATTAGCTATAAATTTACTCTATTGGTATTTCAAAATATATTTTTATTACTTTTTAAAAAATATTGAGGTGGGCATAGTCGAATCTAGTCCAGCAATAAATGCATGACATCGCTAATTGCATATTTTTATCAGTACTTTCTCAGGCACCTTATGCTGTAACCCGTTGTATTAATCGGCTTTATTAAAGCCACTAATACTGGATTCTCATTCCCGGAATTCCAATTATAATGTACACGTGTACCAAGGTACTTACCGTTTCCACGTAAGAGGCTCTGCTCCTGCACTTAAATCTGCAAGAGGGCTTACACAGAAAGCGATATCTTTATGTATATTCTCTGCAGCCCAGAACGTCTGTACGAGATGGACTTTGAATAAACATCTTAAGCCAATTAGTGCTGAGCAGTTTCTGCAATTTCCTTGCAATATTCGAGTTAGTTCATAAATAGAGCTTATTTCATAAATAGAGCTTATTGACGAAGTTGATTTTGGGTATATGACCTACAGATAAAAAGATATTTAATATTGAAATATGTTTATTTAACTTTGGTATATAAAATACAAAACGCATACTGAAAATGTATTCACGGTTTATATACTTTTTTAATACTCATACTTCGTTAAAATATTCATTAAACTTATAATTACAATTACCAAAAAAATTCAATTTCTGTACATACAGTAAAACCATAAAAGAAGACATAAAACCTCAAAAAAATCTTTAATGAACTACCTCAGCCCACATCAAAGAGCACAGGCAGAAGAATGCTGAATTAAAAGTCACTCGGCAGAGGTAGCGATTTAATTTCGCCGGGCCTGCGTCGTAAATTAAATTTTTTCCATTCTGCTTTTGTGCAATTTTCGACAATGGCAAGAGGTACCACCTGCAGCGCCAGCGTTCCTCCCGAACAAGAAAACTCAGAGAACGAGAAAAAAGAGTAAGAGTCTCGCAGCCTTCAACAAAGTAACTCCGTTGGAGCAACCACCTTGGCAGTTTATTTAAGGCACTGTGCAAAGGTGTCTTGGAAGAGCCGAGGGTGCTTCTGGCTACCTGTATTTTTTTCCTTTATATCGCGCGAGATCGTCTCGACTACCCATCGAAATTTTATTCCGCACGCCCACGCAGCTGTACTATAAGCCGGAATTTCATGGCTTAGCGCGATGTGTTTAACGCTTGGTATTCGGCTCGCTGCTTCGATTCTAGTATAAAGGTGGAAGTCTAAGCTTAGTGCTAAAAAAAAATTGGATATTGGTGAATGTTTTTAAGGAAGTTTCATTTTTGGCCAAGTTATTAATGGCGCGTGAAAGTATTTGAATAAGTAATTCGTAGAATTTCAAATTTTAAAATTTCAATTTAAAAACTGGTTAATAATTTCATAAACATGGATGTTTTTTCAAATTTGAGTGTGCAGTTGAATTACATTTTGCGATTCGAACACAAAATTATAAAATTCGTATTTGAAAATGCATGGAAACAGGTGATAAAAAGCACAATTCATATCGCTTTGCTCTAGATAGTAATCATGACAATTATATACTTGGAAAATCGAAATGGAGAAAAGGAAAGACAAAAAAGAGTGTATGTAGACTGTAAATCGCATCACATAGGTTTTGGCATATCAGAAGAGATTAATATAGACAGGATGCAGATGGACTACGGCTTTGTATTCATATCCCTCTCGAATAACGCTTATACGCACATCTGTGCCAACGATAATACTCGTCCGTACTCTAGTCAGTACGTCAAGCTTCTAGAAAATAAAGAAAAGTAAAGCGTTAAAGAAGGAGCGTTGCTTGAATTAAGTATTACTTTATTAGATTATTAATTAAAATATTTATATTCGGGTAGCAGAAGAAATCTCTAAATAAGAGAGGTTAAATAGCAGTTCGCTTAAAGCAGCTTATTCATAAGTAAATTTAATTTAAAATGATAGATATAATCTCAAACATTTGCAAAAGCAACAAGAAAAACAAAGAATAATATTCTGTTGATATATTTTGATGAAATATTTCATTATTTTACTTTCAACATACCACCCGCAACACCTAATAAAACCACACTAACAATAATTAAAATCTTATTACATTCAAAATCTCATAACTCCCTAGAACCACCTTATAAAGCTTTACCCAAAATCCTAATCAAAACACAAAACTAACGAAAATATCATTCCATCCCAAACATCACCATTCTACCCTCCCTCCCCAGCGCCCAGAAAATACACCTCACCTCACCTCCACCCCACCCAATTCCGACAATTTCACCCTTTTCCCTCATCCATCCCCACATCCCCCCAAGCCGCACGCGGCTCGCATGTAACAAGCTTATATTCTCGCCACGCTCGTGGCAGCCTCCTGCTTTAACAAGCGCGCGCCTGGCGATATCCCGCACAATGCGGGGGCGAGGGCGCTAATTTCTCGCGAATCTTATATGCATGTACCGGGGCGCTTGTAATTACCGCGCTGTGGCTGTTATTTCGCGCGAGCGCCGCAGCTGCGCCGATAATTAAATGCACCCACGCCGAGTGTGGCCTGCGAAAATCATTCGCGCGGCCGCTTTTTGTGAGGTGATGATATCGGTGGTTATTGGTGTTTTGGGTCGATTGCAAGGGAGCTGTGTGGATCGTTAAGGTCGCGGGTTTGATTTTGGGTTGATCGGGGGTGGTTTTAAGGTTTTGAGGTGTGAGTTTTGGGAGTGGGTTTTAGTTCTTTATGATCATTTTATGGTGGAGAGAATAGTAATTGGCGATTGATGGAGTTTAGAGTGTCGTTTATTGGGGATAGAAGTGGCGCTTGGATAGTTATTATTTTGCGTGGTACGCGGGAAATTGATGCAGATTGTATGGATATTGGAGTCATGATTGCGAGGATGAAATTGACATGTAATTTACTATGAGGATGTATTTTTCACTAACCTTTTTAAATAATTGAAATTATATAATTGATGATCAAATTTGTTTTGAAATTTTTTTTAATGATGTGGAAAAATTGATCTTTGACGAGCCAAGTTGTTTCTAGATTAATTTATTTATTGTCTACGTTTCAGAAGATTTCCTACTTCCCTTTTCAAGACTTAACAAATTAAAACTAAAATTACATAATGGCTTCGTAAAAATCTTCCATCTTTTGTGGAGTAAGTTTCACTAAACGTGTTTTGAAGATATTTAATTTACAAAAACATTGTTAATATAGGTTAATAAATTACAGTACTTTCTAAATATATAAAAAGATATATAAATACTTAGATTTAATTAAAATAGTTTACCTTTTTACAAACCGGAGGTGTTACTGTATAAGCTCATAAGCATGAAGCTTAACAGTCGATGCTAAGCTCCCTATACTTTCAGTATACGCATCTGCATTCCTTTATCTTTATTCCTTTGTATACCAAAGGTAAATCTCACGTGCACTTTTTTAAATCGCGAGTAGCATGTATGAAGTTAAAAAAATAAGCTTTGAATTTAAATTACACTATTCTTTTTTATTAAAGCCATTTCATAAATTTGTATATATTTTACATTAATTAATCTAGTATAAAATAACAACGAGTATAGACGCCGTCTATACTCGTTGAAAATAACAAGTAACTTGTTTATAAAAACAGAAGATTCTTTTCTCAAAAGAATCACAGTGTCTATCATATATTTTACAGAGTAATTCTATTTGTCTTCACGTTCTTTTATAGCAGAGTGTAACAATCACATGCAAAACAATATATATGTAGTCAAATGAATTATTTATTTTATTTATTACTTTAATTATATAACTAAAAAGAAATGTGTATAACAATTTTAAAAAATAATTAACTTTAAATTGATAAATACACGAATTCAGTTAATATAATCTTACGCAAACAACATCCAACTTTTCGGAGACTTCTTACTGAAACATTTGGCTAGATCAAAAAGAAACTGATACTACAAAAGAATATCTTGTTAATGCTGTTGATAAGAATTAAAAGAAAAAATATTAGCATGAGATATCTTTGAAAACCATCATATTAAAATATTCCAATTCCTCTATAAAAACTAGTGACAACGCCAAATGATAAGTTTAAAAAAAATTTAAATATAATATTTACATAAAAAAGTTACGAAAGTATTTCAAAATACTCTGTTCAAATATATTTAATAATGATTAAAGAATGTTTAATTATTTTTTCAATTTAATTGAAATACGTCCAATAATTTTTTACGCAATTGATAGTTCTGAAAAATTTCAATGACACTAACACATCATGCACGCCTTCACATATTTTCATAGCCATGATAGATAAACCTGAAATGTTAGCGATAAACAAAATCAGTGTGATCAAGTTCTAGACAACCAATCGGAACTCGAACTATTCTGTCAACCATGCCCGATCATAGATATTTTATAAAGTGCACAAATTTTGCATATATTTTCGTTGTTCTGATAGACAAACCTTAGATGTTAAGTGATAAACAAAATGAACATGATTAAATTCGAGACAGTTACGATCAAATTCGAGATAGCCAGTTAGACAAAAAGGTGCAAAATTAAGAGATGATTCATTATAATTTATAATTTTCTTTATAATTTTTTTATTTTATTCATTCCCACAGATTAACTCTATAAAAACATAAATAATAATTTTATTAATAATAATATTAATTATAACAAATTTTAACAGTTTTTTCCAAACAATTACTTGTAAGAAAGTCTTAAGTTATATCACATTTTTTTTACATATATGGTGAAGTGGTGCGTTAGGTCGTGGTTTATTAAAACTAATAATCTTCCTAATCAATTTCCATCCTGGATAATCCATCATTATTACTCCCGTCCGTGATTGACCATGGTAATCGCACGTTAAATATGTCCATACCCTATGATTTAGATCATGAGCAATAGCTGAAGGACCATTCGGCCCTACTCCAGGAATTTTTAAGAAGCCAAGAAAATATGTTGCTGCATTGATATAGTTGATCATCAGATAATTACGGTTCTCAGGATCTTTAGTAGCTTCGAATTGTTCAGCTACGTGATCGTACTTTTGATTCGACGCATCAGCCCCTTTAATTTCAAAGTGATCCTGAATCTTGAATAAACTTTTATCAATACCATGGTAGGGGTAATTGCCACCATATACTCCGTTAAGCATCGTGACGACGACTTTTCCTCGGGTTTCTCCCAGTGTTGGTATTTCAATTTGGCCCCACCCTTCCACTGAAGGATAATAGAATATTTCCCCGTATGGTTTGTTATCTCGATATTTATTGAAGACAAACGGAAAATCAGCTTTCTCTTCTTCAGTACCATCTTCTAATTTGAGGCGCATGAGAATGGTTTCGCTTGTAAAATTTGACAAAAAAAGATGAGCAGCCCGGAGAACATCAAGAAAATTTGCATGTTGATATATGCGACCGTGATGAATTGCATACTGAGGTTTTGAGATTGGATCACTTTTATCATCTGAATAGGTAAATTTCACGCGAATATCAATTGCTCTTATTCCTGCTAGAAACTGTACGTACAGTGAAAAGGCTGGATTATTAAGAAATAGTTGCTGCAACTTCGTAATATCGGCAGTCTTTCCATCAGGAGTTCCAGGCTGATCACCTATGTTCCCGTAAAATGCCATAGAGTCGTGTGTTCCTGGTATAGACAAGTCACTTAGTGACATATTATCAGGTAATTTTCTCATCCAATTCGGATTATCACCTTTTTCAATCGAAGCATAATAGTCGTTCGGTAAATAATCACTTTCCGAAGTATCTGCACTAGATAAAGAAATACCAAAACACAGAACTGAAAACAAATTGATTGTGACTGAAACGGATACTTGATCAAAATACATTATTATAACTAATATATTTTGTTTATAAAATATAGTTGCGGGGTCCTTAAAACTTATTCAATAATTAATATACGTTTTGTAACATTTGCATTTTTTTCAGTTTTACTATTACGATGTGTTAATAATGACTTCTTTTAGAAATAATGTTGTTATCAAAATTTCGTTCGATTCCTATGAACTTTAATAATTAAATTCTATAATAGAAAAATATAATTTAATTTAATAATAAAATCTATGAACAATTGTTTTAAAACAAACTTTAAAAATATCTGAAAATATAACATACTTACCCTAACTCATCACGTACTACTATAATGTGCGTTTCTGTATCACGGTACATTTATTATCTACAGAAGTAGTAAATACTATATAGCTAACTGTCGGTAGTTTATAAAACTTTTTTGAGACTCAGTGCCTTTTTGTTAATTTTAATTTCTATTTGCTGTTGATATCAATGATTATAAGTAAAGTTAATTCTTTATTTGTTCTATATTCCGATAAACGTAGTTTGTAGAAATCGAAAATATCGAAATAGAAATATTAAAATTAACTTTATTTAATCAACTATTCAATCAATGAATTTTACTAGCATCTGTCAAAGGTGTTTAATTCAAATTACAAAAATGATAATATAAACCGAAGTTAGACCATTCATATTTTATAAAGAATAAAAGTAACCCACATTCGCACTTACCACATGTTTTTATATTATTATATTGTACAGATAAGAATTTACTTAAGTCACGTACTCGAAGTTGATAACTAATAATTACCAAGCAGTTATAAATATATTTTTTGTAACACAAGCACGATTTTCACGCTTTTTGATACCTAAAATTAGGGCCTAAAGTGCCCGTTTTTACACCGGCGGATGCTAAACTTTAGCGCTGTACTATAATGATATACTGTATTATGATACATATGTAGTTTTTTGTAGGAATTGAATAAAAAAATTTCTTATGTCTACTATACTATATATGATTAAAGCTCATACTTTCATTTATTTTTATGTATAATTTTTTCTTGATTAATATATAACAATCATATAGAAAACAATTTATTAATATAAAGTAAACATATTTATTTATTTATTGAAAACCTAAAATAAGTTACATGAGTAGATACTCAGAAACTTCTCTGCAGAGATAATCGTAGTTATCTGTTCGCAGACAAGG
>JAPYZA010007866.1:0-12526 GCA_030522685.1 Eupelmus azureus | reverse complement strand
AAAACAGCAGCACAGAACCTCCGTTTTCGCATTCGTCCTCCGTCTCAAACAACCTCGCACAATGCAGCGAGAAAAGCGAAAGAAATCCCATCGCGAATTGCCTCGATTCTCGGCGTTATCTCGCTCGCTCGCTCGCTCGTGCTTTAAATGCGCGGGAGCTGCATTCATTGCGAACCAACTCCCTCTCGCTCAAAGCGACGAAAAAAGTCTCGAGAAAAGGAACTCGCCCTCTCTGTCGCTGGAGGAGAGGGCCACTAGAGCCCTACCTCTCTCACTCCCACATTTTTTCAGCATAATTCCAGGTACAAGATCCTCGAGTGCGGAGTTGGTCGCTCGATGTTTGCTCGCGGAGCTCTCTCGCTGAATTGTAGGGTAAACTTTGCCCCCGGGTCCGCAAACTCGCCGCCGCCGCCGCCGCGGCGCTTTTTACCTTTTGCCCGGCGTTTTTAACCTATGGTTGCGCGCGCGGAGGCTTACACGAATTTTAGAGGCGCGTGCGTGTGTGGATCTACATTTTTTTTCTTTTTTGGCGGGGGTGGAAAGGTAGGCGGTCGCATTCTAGCGGGGCTTAAGCGGCGAGCCGTTTCTCTGCCGGCGGGAAATTATGCTAAATTTGCGAGGTTTTTAATTCAACGACGTTATTTAATTTTTTAGGAAAGCTCCAATTTCCGGGGAAAAAGGATCGCGGAATCCGAGTGAAATAATTTAGTATAGGCTATTTCATTATTCCCGACTGTTTTAGAAAGGCGCGCTGGCCTTTTTAGGCTTGCTGAATAAATAGCGCTGAAAATAGCGTGGACACATTATTTCACGAGGAGAAGTTTTTAAATATAATAACTTTTTGGACAGAATTAAAAGTGTAATTACAATTGTAATAATGTTCTGAAAAAATTAACTCTTGCAAAGAATGTCATTTCGAATATCGTTTATTTTTAATTCTCAAATGCCAAATAAATTGATTTTTAATAAAACTCCCAAGCTTTCATTTTATTGTTATTTAATAAATCCTAAAGCTCTCCCGCTTGTGCTTTCATGTTTTCTTTCGACATTTACTTTCCGATTTCGCTGACCGCCGTCTGTTTCCTTTTCTTCGGTTCCTTGAATTTTCTTCGCTCCCTTTTTCACTCTTTCTCCTCCTCTCTCTCTTTTTTTTATACCCTCCAGCTCAAAGGTTCTATTTGATGAAGTGGCACAGCGGCTGAAGTGCGTTTTTTCGGCTCGAATTATCCGACGACTAATTATCAAAAAAGCTCACGCAAGCATATAGCCTATGGCGGAAGCTTTTCTGGGGAGCTATAGCGCCTAGTGCAGCCAGAAAAGGGGAAGAGAGAATAATTTTATGCACGTTCCGTTTATTTTAGTCGGACGTGTACCTAATATATTAAGCTTTTGAGTAGCGCGCACATTTGTACGGGCTCACAATTCTTGCGCGAATTGAATGTTTTTTTTCAGCTGACTTTTAAACTGCTAATTACGAGTTTGGAGCATAGGATTTGCAGTTTAGACTAGCGCATAATTTTATTAAATAATCTAATTAAATTTAATAATTTTCCTAGTTTTGTCTATATAACAAGAATACATTTTTCTCGAAATTATACATCAGCAAATGTTTCTTCAATTCATACAGCTTCATTTAAAATCCGCGCGCCTATGGAAATAAAAAAGTATCGTCATTAAAGGCAGCACGCACGGCAAATGTACACCCATAAAAACAGCGCGCATTACGCAATGACAAAAGCCCGAAATGCACTTCATTTTTTTTATTCCCCAGCAGAAAAAGAGCACTTTAGCAATGGCAAACGGTAAAAAGCTCACAATCGTAGTCTAAAATTAACGATCGACACTGTTCGCACCTACACCCACACACGGACGCAGGCGCATGCGCGCCGGAAAGCTCGATCGCTTGGATAATATCCATTCCGCGCCAGTCGCCCGAGCGACGTTTTATCGAGGGACAACGCGAGCACGAGAGTAAGCGGATGAATAATTCACTCGTCATCGCGCGTATGCGCTTACGCCGCGCGTGAGATATCTTCCGAGCAAAGTGGAAAATAATGCGATGATCGCTCAAGCGGCCGGTGCGCTTTCATAGAGCGCGAAATTCCCGGGGCAAGCTGCTTTCCTTAGCAATTAAAAGGCGCTCGAAAGTAAAATATGAGGTGGCGAGGGGAACGAACTCGATGGGAGATATCGCTTTGTGGATGGTGTTTTGAGGTGGAAAGTATAGGAGAGGCTTGGTCAATTGAGTTATGAATGTTGTTTGAGATTTTGGGGTTTGTTTTTAGATTTCAAAATATGGAGAAATCGGTAGTTTAGAGGCTTGTAGTTATATTTAAAATTTTTATCAAGTTTTGAAAGAAACTTTATTTTGCAAACCATTTGTATTTGTCGTTGAAAAAATTTATATACATCTTAAAATACATACAATTAAACTAGAAGAATAGAGCTTTTATTTGCTTTCTGCAAAATCAAAATATTCTTTCTCCTTTAAAAGCTATAATAGTTAAAGATTAAAAAATGTATAAAAGGTAAAATTGGAGCTAGAATGTCAGTACAGTTTTAACTTTAACTTTCGTACTGTTATAACTATTAAAGAAAATAGAATATTTTAATTCTAGAAAAAGTGAGTAAAGTGAGTGCTCGTTTCTTCTAATTTTCGTTCATGTATTTATAGATAAATAGAAGGTTTTTCTAGATTAAAAGAAAAAGGTTTGAAAAGTAACTTTTAATTTAATATTCCCATAAAATAATCCTACAGTTATCAATAACTTGAGCTTTTCATAACGTTAGATAGTCTAAAATTCCAATATTCATATTGTCACACCTGAAAACAAAATCCAAAGCTTCACAAACACTCACACCTCTCCTAATAAACAACAAAAAATCAACCAAATAAAAACCCTCAACCAAAACTCCATTTTCGAAAAACCGTACAATTCCCCGCTCGCATCCCAAAAACATCCCTCCACACTCAGCTCCGAATCCCGCGTTATTCCCGCATCCTCCTTCGCCCCGTTTTCGTTCCACTTTCGCGCACGCCTCGTTCCGCGCGATTTCGCGCATTATAACGCGCGCGTCGCGGAGCCCGGCGTGATGCAATTATATTTTCAGCCCAGAGCTGGTTTTGCAGGCGCGAGCGCTGGGCTTGTAACGCGCTTAGCTCGCGCAGGATTGCACTGTGGGTTCGGATGGATTTATGCGTTGCGCCTGGGAGGTTGTAAAGAATGTTCATGAGGAACGGCAGCTCCGGGCGGAAGGGGAAAGAGAAAAAAGGGTAATGGTGGTGCTTCGAGTGTGGATTCGAGGTGTTTAGGAAATGGTAATTTATACAGGGGAGAGGGATGGCTGTGCGGATGGAATTGATTTATCAGTTGTTTGGTGGATTGAAAGGGATTGCCTTGATTTTGTTGCAGTTCTAATTAGATGTTTGAGAGTGGAATGGTAGATGGTACTAGTGTTAATGCAGGTTTTATAGAATAAGAGCTTTTTTTTATACATAATGTATTTTATTTTGGAATAAGTAAGTAGTTATAATAAATAAAGTCTCAAAACTCATTAGTCGTGATAAATATTTAACAATTACTAAATTAGATGTCACAATGTTATTTTAAAAAATAATGGATTAATATTACACCTAAGAGCTACACGCATATGTATAAAAAATAATGCAGTATGAAAATTTTAAATGAGTATTTAGATTTGTGTTAATATTTCAATAGATAGATATTAAAAATACATAAAATTAAAATAGATTAAAAATACAATGTACATTATTATAATGAATTTTAAAATAAAAAGAATTACCATTATAATGTCCTGTCTAATATACTGCATTAATACTGTAAATCTCGATACAAGCTTTTTCCAAATACTTAAAACCCAGGAACCCCAATATCAATCATCTTCCGATCGTTATTAACGACCACCGCATTAAAACTTTCAAAAAAAAGACGACAAAAACGCGCCGATCGGAAACAACAGAAATTGTCGAAAAGAATCGTTGCAGAGCCAAAGAGATAAATGGATCGGCGGCCCGAGCCCGGAAACGATTTCAATTTCCAAAAAATCGCGCTGGGCGCTGGTCGATTTCCAGCCTCGGGGAAGCGATCCGATAAAAAGCTGCCAGTCGCAGGAAATGAAACGCGCGCGCGAGAGCTGGACGCCCGGGAGAAAGAAAAGCAGCCGAGGAGTGGGGGAGAAACGAGTTTCTCGATCCCTGGGACTTTTGTGTGTCGCGGCTTTTCCGGCCCGATGGATCGACTCAAACGGAGGGGGAGGAAAAGAGCTCGGCTGCAAATAAAATTAGACTCGCAGTTCTCACGGAGGGGGGGAGCTGTAAACTCGGTCCCGACTTTTTACCTAAGCTGCTGCGCTGCTGTGTCGGCGGCTAATTTATTTGTTAAATTTGCTGCTTTTTTTACAATTTAAGCTTGTGACAAATGAGATCGTACTTTGAATAAAAAGCCGGCTTCTTTCTGTTAGTATTGTTATAGACTTAGGAGTAACAAACGATTTATTTAACAGGGAGCTGGTTTTTTAAATGAAATTGTTTAATTTAATGCTTTACGAGTGATCTACTTTCTATGTAACCTGCAATACTTTTAATTAAGGAAGAAATTAATTGGTTTAACTAGAGTTTAATTAGCAGCTAACTAACAAACACGATATCAATAATTTTGTAACCTAGTTAGACCTTGATTAGGACGTATTTAATTTTCTACTTTGTTTGTTTTCTGGTAGCTCAATTAATAAAACTCTCCTCGCTCTTTTACAGATCCATTTAGAAAAACACTAACATAAAAATACTTCAACACGCACAATCACACCACTATCATATCAACTATTTAAAAAAAAAAACATTCCCTCTCAAATCGCCGTATTCGCAATAAAATCAAACCTGACCTAATAAAAACCGCTGATCAATCACTCCCATCTCCCGCTTACTTATTCCTTCTCTCACTACCACTGTCTCTCTTTCCCTCTCTCCCGCTCGCTCACTCGTTTCTTTCGTTTTCACGCGCCCCGAGAGGTCGGCGCTATACGCGCGCGTTACGCTCTATTGAAGGCCGGAGCTTGCATTCAGAGCTGGCCGGCACTGTGTATTGAACACTCGCCACATTTCAGCCAGGTTATTCGAGCGAAAAGTCGTTTTATGCACCGAGCCCCTATATTTTTCCCGCGCTCGCCTTTTCGGCTCAAGCGAGCCTCCTCTCTCTCTTTTCGCCAAAAGAGCCAGCCGTTCTCTCTCTCCTTTTTTGGAAAACCGGCGGGAGTGGATACGCTGGGTTTTTCCTCTATTTTTGCGCTGCACTTAGGCTCGGTGAAAAAAATTCTCCGCGCTCTGAATTTAACGGGCAGAAATGAAGTTGCGCGTTTGAGGTAAATGAGCGGATTTTTTGCGGGACTGGTGCTAATAAAGCGAGAGCGGAGCTTCCTTTGTGACGGGGGGAGGTACTTGGCACTTGGGAATTTGCGCTCGGGCTGCTTTTCGTTTTAAAAGGATGTTCGAATCTTTTCTGCTGCTTAGGTTCAATGCCGTGAAAGAGAGCTGAACATTAAGATCGCGGCTTTCAGCGGGATTGAATTTGATGTTTCTCAAAAAATGGCTAGAGATTTGTGGGTCGGGAATAGTTGCTGATCTTGTTTGGATTCGATTAGCTTACGAAATCCAATTTTTTTTTCGTTTTGTAAATAATTATAATATATAAAGCGATGTGAGTATCCATAAAGTAACTTATTCTCTTTATATACATGTATCCATTTTTCATTTAAAAAAATGACACTGAAAATGAATTTCCGAAAATCTCTCATTACAGCTTTCGCTCATCTCGTTCGTAATTCCACTAATTTCCAACTAAATCAAAAACATCCAAATTCAAGTAAGCCCAACAAAAATTTTCAGAACTTCTAAAATCCAACGCTAAACCTACTCTCAAAATAAATATACCCGCTCATTTATCCCCCCCCCTCCATCTCTTTTTGCTCGGTAATGAATCCGCAAGCTTTTTGCAAATCGCCCAACTCACTCGCGCTGCTAGCCAAGCTCACGCACAAAAAAAACCGACAAAAGGCTTGTCGGCCGCTCTTTCGCCCAGAGTATTAACCGATCCGCTACATAGCGCACGGCTCGGTTTGTTTATACGCGAAATCTTTGAAGGAAAAAAGGAGCTTTATGTTCGCTCGAACGGCAGAAGAAAATGCAGCCGCGCGCGGCTGGCTTTGTCCGCTCCGCGCGCAGGCTGTTATACCTTTTGCGGGGGATCAACGCGGCGAGCTTTTTCAAGGAAACTAATTTGTTAAACGTCGAGCGCCAGCGAGCGCGGTCTTTTTCTACCGCGATCTTGAAAGGCGATGCTAATTGAATCGTTATAAGCGAGGAGCTTGGATAGACGTTGCGATTGTTGTTAGGAGTATTTATTTTTCTTTGGGTAGTTTATTTTTTATGGTTGTTTGTTTTTTGTGGAAATGTCTTCTTTTGATTATTGTCCAGACTATAATTGTTTTGGGGTTATTGTGTATGTCTGTAAATTTTTTCTTGTATTTATTCTTTAGATTATAGTAAAGCAGGGGAGTGCCGTAGCTAAAAGAATTTAAATAAAAGTTTTCAAAATAAATAAAACAATGTTTTTATAAGAATTTATTATAATCTATTAAAAATAAAACAAACTTTTGATATAACAACAATTGGAACTTATAGCGTGAAAGTGGCTGCTTTCTCAATAATGCGGGCACATAATACATATATTACGTCACATATTATGATTATTACTACATTATTTTAATTTTCTAAAATGTTGATTTAATGAACTCCATGATATTATACTTTTCACATGTTTAATGTTTTTTACGATACGAAAAAAAAAAACTGAAAAAGAATTAGTCATAATTCGAAAATTAAGTGATAATAACGTTAGAGTTTTGGAACATTTCGTTAACAGAATTTATCATCATAAATACTTCTACGAAGCACTTATTGTCATCTGTTAAAAAAAAACAAAAACTAGCTTTGTGGCGTCTTCCCCAAACTGGTATATTTTCTCACTTTACCATATTAAAATTACACAATAGAGTGATAAAATAAAAAGCTGAAGCCGTACGAACTCCAAGATTTATAAAATCATAATTCTCTCCATTCTAAATTTCCTTAAGAACCACGCATAAAAAAAGCACCTTTATGAAATATAATTTTTTTTCAACCACCTCCTATTCTCTCAATATCTTCGCTCGGAATAAATTAGAAGGCGCGACTGCGCGTGGCCTTCTCCCTTTTCTTGAAAATTGCAAATTATAAATCGCACTCGGCATTATTGCCCGATCACAGGCAGAAACCGCGCCAAGCCGCTCATTCCTCTCGCTTAGACTTTGTTTTTAATCTCGGGATCGCGAGCTCTTTGTCCTTAGCTCCTCCCCCGCCGCCCCTCTTTGACCCTCTCATTTCTCCTCTCCACCGCTTCCTTCTCCTTTCGATAATAATCGAGAGCTAGGGTCCCACCCATTTGAAATGCAGCCGATAAATAAATGTTCACCCTTTCCGTGTTTCTTTGGGCGAGCGGCTTTGTGCGCAGTCTCTTAAATCCGAGAAGCTTACGTTGGCGGCGAAGGGGACAAAAGTTTGATAAAAGTCCTGCGGGGGAGAATTATGAAAAACGTGTGACCGAGCTCGAGTGTTTCTGGATTTAGCTAAAATATTTGTTTTGATAAAAAAATTTTACAATCAACAAAATTAAAATGAAGTAAATAAATAATAGTATTATTATATTTATGATTTTAAATCTTTATATAAGATATTATAATTTATAATGTCATGATCTTACTATTGTTGTAAAAAAAGCCACAATTTTATATTCTGTCACGGTAAGAGTATTATTTCTTATCACATATTTTCTTTAGATAACAAAAGAAATTTCGTTACAAAATAAATTATTTTTTGCGTGGCTGTTAACTATTTATTGCTTTTTAAACCAACCATGCTACTCTTAAATAACCGTTATTTCAACGTTTTCATAGAAAATGGCATTGGAAACTTATACTCTTATAACGGACTTCAACTAATGAAGCTCAAGAATAGCTCGTTGTTTTACAAAGAAATCGATCGGTCTTTTCCAATCAAAAAGCCAGCTCTGTCGACAGAATTTAAAAAATTCAAACAGCCGCTACTGGCGCAGCTCGTCCATCCATAATAAAAGAAAAGCCAGACGAGCAGAAGCAAAAAAGTTTAGTAAGATTACAGAAAATTGAAAGAAAAGAGGAAAAAGGGCGCAACAACGCAACGGAAGTCGGGACTACATCGAAAGGGAGCACGTTGATCGGACACGCTGAGCGGTTTATCTTTGCCCGGGGTTTATCGGCCGAAGCAAGGAAGGCTAACTCAATGACTAAGCTCGCTTTTGATGCGCGCTTGCGCCCTAATATTTCGGCAGCACGTCAAAGAGCTTTATGTACAGCGGGAAATTGCCGACTGTCGCTCTGTTGCCGAAACAAAATACTTTTTGTGCCATCGGTTAAGGCCGTTACGCCGGCTCTTTTGTGGGGATTAGTAAGCTCGTCGGCGCGCGCGATGTTTCTTTTTAATCACGGCGTTCGTTCTGTAAACGTTGACCCTTTGTTTTCCTTCTGCAATCCTGCTGTTATAGTCCGATTTTTGGAAAAAAAAGGGAGAGAGGGGTTTGAGAGAACGGCCAAATAAAGGGGCTGAAGTTTCGCTGACAAAGTTTAAAAAAGCGGATTTTTCTATTCATTCGATTTCATCACGCGGACGAGACAGATTGGAGTAGATTTGAAAGCTTTTTCTGGGAAGTATAACGTTTTCAAAATGAAAATAATTCGTTCATCCTACTCAAGCACTACTCAGTGACTCATCCATCGTCCCAAAATTTCTAATCCCAAATCTCACAACTCAAAAAGTCAAATTCACCAAAAGCTCCTCACAAAAACCAACTAATTCGTCCACCAACGAGGCCTTTTATATTCCCCCGTAAAATTTGCCAAACGCTTATTTACGTCGCCGTCTCGCGCGATAATGAGACGAAATAGAGAATGCAGCTCTCAGACTGGAGGCAGAGGAAGAGGAAGAGAGAGAGAAAGCGTACAGATTACCGGTGAAGATATCTTTAGACGCAATGCGGTATACGACGCACCGCGAGGCAGCAGAGCCCGCAGGCAGCGGATTTGAATTCTCAAAAGGCTTACTCCGCGAGACAGCTAAGCGACTTTTTTATGCGCTTCGCGGTGTACCTTCTCGTAATTGTGCTTATAAGGAGATAGGTGTTTCTTATGTAGTAATTGTTACTGCCTAATGAAGCATTGTGGCCGCGTTGCTTTGGGGTGGATGGGGAAGGGTAAAGCGGATGTTTCCTTAACTATATTTTATGGCAGGTTGTAATGGATTATACTTTGGGTTTAATGTAAGCTGTTTCAATTTTTTTTAATGCTGTCGTGAATAAAGAAGCTGGAATCGTTAAGAAGTGCCCGTAAGATCGCAATTGTGTAGTGGATTTATTTATTTTCTATGGCTTTAACGTTAATTAAAGATAATTTAAAAGACTGCATAATTTTGGAATAGTTAGGTCAATTTTTATCAAATTTTAGCTGTTTTTATTCATATCAACCAGATTATTTCAAAAGAATTTTCATGCAAAAGCCTAATCTATTTGTTACGGATCGATATTTTGTTTAACATATTCAATGGAATAACTCTGTATGAAAAATACTCTGTATGAAAAATCAATAACATATGATATAAACTTTAAAATAACTATATATGTAAATAACATGTGAAGATGTAGCTTGTAAAACAATCGATGGCCGATGCGCGGCAGAGATAATGTTTATTGCAAGAGTATTACGGTAACCTCCGAACGATGCAGATGACTGTTTACGAGGAATGAATAAAAGTACTACAGACAAATTTTTAGCGTTTTCTTAATTTCTTCGTCCGGAACCTGCTTATACGGGAACACTATTGTTTAGAATTAGTTTTTTTTGGTGTTGATTAGTTAGTATGATTGTTGTAAGATCATAAAAATTTAAAATCTTAAATTATATTCTAAATGTTCCGAAAATTATTTGGTATAAAAAATTAGCAAAACTTAAATGTTTTTTATTTGATAACAAAACTCTTGATTCTAAATTGATAATATATAGTAAATATCAATGTCTAACTAAACAATGACTTCCAATTATTTTCATTTGTAAATGAATAATGGAAAACTAAATATTACTATAACTTATATGTAAAAATCTCATTTCATTTAAACAAAATATATGATAAATTTAAATTCATAATAAATCCCTTTCATTATTTCTATAAAAACAGTTGTATAAACAATTCTCGTAGCTTAAAATTTATTCACACCAAATTTGTTAATCTACATTCATAATGTTTCTCGTGATGCGTTCTACATATCTACTCACATTACCACTTTGTCACAGTCATTTATGTCCATACTTACATTGACACCCTCATACCGTTGGTTAACGTTAAGTAGGTACCATCTCAAATTTTGCACGAAGTAGAACCCATCTCGGATTTTGCATAAAGTAGGTACCATTCTAATTTTGCGTGCAAAAGGTACCACTCGACAAGTAAGTTTTTTCTCCAAAACTAAGTTGGTAGAACTGTCTGTACCAGTATAAACGATTTGCCTAACTTATTCCATATTTAGAGTTTGTCCTAATTAAACTATTTGTATGCCATTATTATACTCTCAGCCGTCACACAGTACATAACAAGTGATTTCACTTAAAAAGACTTTCTCCAAGATCACACTCTGTATCGACACTCATCAGTCCCACCAACTTAATTTTAGTAAAAAAAGTACCTAAATGGTACCCACACAGCGTCAACCAACAATACCCAAACTTCACACAGACACATTTCGCGTGCAACCAAGCGGCAAGAGAAACAAACGGCAAGCACCCACACAGCCCGAGCCTCACCGACGGCAACAGCAGCGGCAGCAGCTCCACGGTGTATCGCGTTTCGCGCGAATATCTGTCTCATCTCGGCGTTACTCGCGCGCGCGCTGCAGCCACCCCCTTATAACAACAATTGACAGCCCCCCCCCCCCCCGGCGACCACCCCTCCAAAAGCAATGCGATGCCGGAAATTCGCTGCAGAGCGCCGGGAATCCGGTCTAATTAATACGCGCCGCTCGCTAATTAATAGTGTCGTGCTCGGCGCGCTACGTCGTCAGATTTATCGCATTGCTGCAGAGAGAGAGAGAGAGAGAGAGAGTGGGCTTGCGCTTACCCTTTAGGGAGCAAGCGTTCCAATTGCATCCAGCCGCGTGCCTTTGATTTAGCCGACGCGCTAAGCCGGCTCCCCCCCTCTATTTATCGGCTTTGGCTCGCGCGGCCCTCGCGGCCGCTCGGTCCTCTGTTTTCGGATAATTTGTGTACACGTGTAATGCCGGCAGCCTGCGACTCTGCGCGAATAGTTTTAATCTCTTTGACCGGCGCGTCGTTTGAGCTACCCGAATCGCCCGGCGCCCGAATCGGCTTGCCGGGGGGTCCTGGGGCCTTGGCGAGTTGCTTGTGGAGAGTTCATGGCCGAGGTGTGCGGGGCTTTATGATGATGTCTTGCGGAGGCTGGCTTTTATTGGGTGGTATTGGAGATCGACGCTTTGGTTGTTTTGTCAAAGTGGACCGGGTTTGGATTAGTTATGGTGTTGTATTGTATTTTTGCGTTTCCCGGTAAGACTGTGGTGTACTCTCTTGGTTATCTTCTTTTTTTCTTACCACTATAGTGTAGGAATAATAGCAATCCAAACTTTTAAATTCCTAGGTATGTGATTAACTCTTGTGCATTTGTTCATTGCATATTTATTGCAGCAATTTTGATGAAAAAGTCCAATAAATCATGAATCGTTAATCTCAAGCATCGACCCGCAAAGACAATCAGCTTGAATTAGACACCTTCCTGCTTTGGGGATTTATTTACCAATTCAAACAAGAAAACATACAGATTTTCGTTTCTATATCACAAGTAATATGCATTAGCGAACGAAGCCTCTGCCTTACCAACACCTGATAATTTTACTTAGTGTTATTTGGATATTTTTTATACTTTTCTCATTCTGGAAAATCGTATATTTCTTCTATAGAAATCTGGATCTAATGATCCGATGGTTCTGAATTAAATATCTTACCCGATACCACTAACCGCTCTTGATTTATTTATAATCATTTCTATTCATATACGGTGAAAATATAATATTCATAAGTAAAAAATATTGAAAAATTAGAGAAAAATAGTTTATTAGATTTATTTAATCAGTTTCTTCCTCTTTATAAATTCAGAAGACTTCTATTTTCATAAACGTTAAAAATACAATTTTAAAATTATAACTTAATTTTTACATTTAAGATTATTAAAATACATTTACATATGCAGATAAAATTGAAAGTATACAACTAAACTCTATTATTCATTACTTTTACCTTCTCTTCAGCATTGAACTATATAATCACACTCGGCGCAATAAAACAATTTTTCAGAAACTTTCATTAAAAAAAAAACACACAT
>JAPYZA010007864.1:0-11087 GCA_030522685.1 Eupelmus azureus | reverse complement strand
ATTCATCCAATATTTTCTATAAACTAAGTTTTTGCATGCCTAGCAGAAGCTTTTACTATTTTCTTCTTCTCGATTTTCAGTAGTCTCACCTATATATATAGATATACACACTGTGTAAATTTTTCGTCGGACTAAAAGTTTCAAGGGTGAGGTATGGATAGGTATAGACACTGTGTATAACTTCGTCATACATGTGACATAATATGGTCAGAGTATGCGGTCTGCGGTATTATGGTAAGTAGTTTTTCCGCCTAGCTCTCAGAAGCCGGATGGATACTAACAGCCACGTGGACATTAACGTAATAGTACTGAAAAAAATACCAGTTTTAAAATTGCATATGCAGTTTAAGTATTTTTTAATAACTCCTTTAATAACTGCATTATTATGCTGCAATTATTCACTGTTAATAATGTATAAATCGTAAAGATCAGAAAGTTTTTTTTATTCAAAACCTAACCTTAAAAATTTTGTTGATTTTATATAATGAGATGAGATGAGATCTATGCAGTAAAAAGTAATTATTTTCAATAAAGAAACAGCAGTATGAATAAGGTTTTTTTTATTAAAATTTAAGCTGCTCTGATAATTATATTGTAATACTCTCATCATAATTTAATGACTAAGTAAGTTATTTCATATCATTTGACGACAGATGAGTAAATTTACTTCATAAAATATTTGATTATCGATGATGGACAATGAATGTATTATGTCTAATTTTATTATACAATGTCAATAGGTACCAATATGAACATTTTTAATATATCGCATTATCTTTGTAAATATCTTATATTTTCAAGTAATTACTAATATATTATTAAGCAATATTATAGGAGATGTGACCTTTTGCAACATGTTGCTAAAGACAGATTCATCTGTGGTTTTGAATAACATTCAAAAAACAGCTTTTATACATTGTATTGTCAACACAGCAACAGAAATTAACCGTGGTACATCTGAGATGATAAGTCACTTTCAATTAGCTATTAAATTTGCTGAAACTGAAGTAAACATTGCAACTGATGCTGGAAATAATGCTGTTGACATCTTAAACTGTCTTGGAAATTTAACAAAAAATATTGATATTGCTAAATCTAATTTTATTAAATCTTATAATTTATGGTTTCAAAACTTGAATATTGACACATCCTTAGTAAAGTCTCGGCATAAAACTGATGCAAAAGGAAAAGGTTTGACTACATCAAAAGTTAATGATTCTGAAAATGTTACTATTGAGCTTGAAGATAGTTCATCAGATATAGAGATTGTTAATGAAATACAATATTTAGATGAAAATGAAAAATTTATTAAAGATAATGAAGAAGATGACTTATTATCTAAATCAAAAGAAGATGAAAATAATACCAATTCATCAGAAAATGATAAAACAATAGATATTCAATCGTTACCTTCAAAAAATTCTGAAAGCAAAAAGAGTATTAATTCAGATCTAAAAAATCTGTCTGAGTACTCAAATAAAGAAAACTTACATAAAACTAGTCAACATCTACATTTAAATAATGTACTAAACAACAATAATGAAAATTCAGATAAAGAAAATATATGTAAAAATAACCAAGATAAAAGCAATTTATTTGAGACAAATTCAGATGAATCTTCTGATATAACATTTGATCAATATTGTTCACAATCTAGTTTACAACAATTTGATTTGTCGGATAAGAAATTGCAATCAAAATGTATTGTTCAATTAGAATATTTACCAAAACAAGTATTAAAAGAATACACAAAAAAGTCACATAATGATAAATCATTTGAAAGGTATTTTTATAATTTAAATTTTTTTTTATATTTATTAATTTATTTATTTTTATAAATTGATGGGCTTTGAAACCCTTACTATAATAAATAATTTAACAAGTTCTATGATGCTGTTGATATGATGATGTGTATGTAAAAAATGTTTTTGTTCTTATTTTTAATATAAACACATTATTTAATCTAGATAATAGGATGAATAAAAATAAATGATTTTGTTTAATATAGATTGACAGATTTGAGTGCTCTTGAGAAAAAGAGAAAAAGAAGGAATTATGTTTCCTCTGATAGTTCAAGTAGTAGTCAATCATCCACCAAAAGGAATTGTAATATTAAAAAAAAAAGGCACAAGAAATCTAGACTATCATCTGGAAGTGAAAGCAGCATTTATGCATCATCAGATGATGGCAGTTCATCAAGTAGTTATGTTTTTAAGAATAATGACAATTCTAGTACTAGTAGTTTTAACAAGGAAATTCTTGATTCAAATGAAGAGAGACTAAAGTTACAATTACTAGAAAGTGGTAAGTGTAATTATTTAAAGTCACTTTTTGCCCTAAAATATGCAAATGTACTAACTATTAATATTTTTAAGTTGACGATAGCTCAGATAGTTTTGATATTGAAGAGGATGATGATAATTATTGTCAACATTATAAACTACAAAAACAAAGTAAAAGAACTACAGATAGTAGAACCTCAGGTTCTTCTAGTAGCGATGAAGAAAGAACTAAAAAATCAGAGTGGTTAAATGATGAAATTTTAAATTTCAAGTTAACTGATTTAGATGATAACGAAAAGCAAATTAGTAAAAAAAGGGTATTAGTTACTAATGATGAGTAAGTAAATTAAATATGTTATTATGCATTTTTTGTATTAATATTAATATTTTATAATTTACTTTTAATTTAAATTTAAATTATTTAAGATCTGACACCAAGGTGACAAGTAATATACAACCAAACAGTATTGAAAAAATAAGAGCTAGGCAAAAAAAACGAAAACTTCAACTATTTATTGATAGTGAAACAGAATCTGAAGATTGTGAGATAGTTACTGTAGACTCACGATTATCAGAAGATTGTGAAATATTACCTGAAAATTTAGAATCTTCTGATAATAATGACGTAACAGGGTTAGTAATGTATAATTTAAATTTTTTATTTGAATATTGATTTTTTTATCAAAAGAAATTTTATTATTATCTATATTAAAAAATTTCCAGTGATGTTCAACTTTTAAATAGCTCATTAACACCTTCTAAGCACACTGGCCGCCGAAATATTCGTAAAGTACTTGAAGATCAACAAATAGCAGAAGATACAAAGCAAGCAGGTAAAGATGAAGAAAATCGTCTTCAAAGACTTATGGAACATAAAGAGCAGGTAACTTTTTTCATGAAGATTAATGATATTAAATGTGTGATTGTAAAAATAAAAATAAATTTTTTAATTTAAACGATAATTTTCCAGTTACTAACTTTATTTAAACCAGAGGAATGTAAGAAAAAAGGAATTTTAATATTAGATTTCGATCCTGTAACAAAAAAACAACTTGTCACAGTAGATGCTGGATTAGTCAAATACTTGAAACCTCATCAAGAGGAAGGTGTCAAATTTATGTGGGATGCGTGTTTTGAGACATTAGATCGCGCTAAAAATACAGAAGGTTCTGGATGTATACTTGCACACTGTATGGGTCTTGGAAAAACTTTTCAAATAGTCACATTAGTTCATACTCTATTAATGCATAAAGCTACTGGAGTCCAAAAAGTAATGGTTGTATGCCCAATGAATACTGTTCTTAATTGGGTTGATGAATTTAGCATTTGGTTAAAGCATGTTAAAAATAAAACGAAAATTAATATTTATGAATTAACGCAGTAAGTTTAAATAGAACTTTTTTATATCAATAAAATTTAAGCAATTTAGAATTTAAACAAATCACGTTGTAAAATGTAGTATAAATTTATTATTATCGTTCCACAAGTTCTTTAAGGTAGATATATCTTAATTTATAGTTTGTCTTTATATATATGTACTTAAGCTTTAATTCAATATACCTCAGAACTAAATGCTAAACCTTCTAAAAATTTGGCATGAGTGTTTATTTATATCAATACTATATTTAAGTAAAATTTGAAAATTTTCTCCAATCAGTAAATATTTAATTAAAGCAAACTACAAATTAGGCTACATGTATTGTAATACTTGACATTAAATTTGATTTTTAAAATTTTATGTTCTTATTTTTTTGTAAATTTAAATTTATTTATATATATTCAGAATTAAGAAAGCATCAAGTAAAATAGCACAACTTAATGTTTGGCATAATCGTGGAGGTGTCTTAATTATTAATTATGAAATGTTTCGATCACTTACGTGTCGTGAAAAAAAATTAAATATGAAGCAAATAAGTCAAATAAAATTCTGTTTAATGAATCCTGGAGCTGACTTGGTCGTATGTGATGAAGGACATTTATTAAAAAATGAAGATTCCTTGCTTGCAGATAAAATGCAACAAGTAAGAACTAAAAGACGAATAATATTGACAGGTACACCTCTGCAAAATAATTTGAGTGAATGTAAGGAATAATAAATCATGTTATAAAATAAATTATTTTATTCTGCTAAAGTATCATAATATTAAAAAAAATTTTTTTTATTTAGATCATTGTATGATTCAATTTGTAAAGCCACATCTTCTTGGCACAAAAGTGGAGTTTCAGAATAGGTTTAGAAATCCTATCACTAATGGTCAATTTGATAATTCTACGCCATATGATGTTAAACTTATGAAGTACAGAGCTCATGTGTTACATAGAATGTTAGAAGGATGTGTTCAACGTTGCGATTATGCAGTTCTTACACCATTTCTTCCTCCAAAACAGGAGTATGTAATTCTAATTAGACTAAGTGAACTACAAATAGAAATGTATAAATATTACATTGAAAACATGACCAAGTAAATAAGTATTATTTTAAAGAATAATATCATATAAAACATGATGTTTTAACATCATATAAAAACATTAAAAATAATCTATTTTGCAGGTGTAATTTGAAGTACAGTAGTTTATTAAAAAATTATCATGAGATTAAACAGCTTGTTGCACATCCTCAAATAATGAAATTGAGAGCACTAAAAAGTCATCGCGAGAAAATGCAAAAGTTACCAAAAGATATTCAGGATAGCATGAGAAATAGCATTCCAGAAGGTAAGAAAAATTAACTTATAAATTAATATACTATTTTTAATATTTTTAAATATACTTTCAGAATGTTGGTGGACTAGATTTATTAAAGATGAACATTTACAAGATTTGAGCATATCATACAAATTCATTCTCTTATTCGGTATTCTTGAAAGGTGTGAGAAAGAGGGAGATAAACTGTATGATTGAATTCTTTATAAAAATATTATATATTTCATATAATTTGATATAAATTTTATTATCATATTATATTTCAAATTTCTTTTTAGACTTGTTTTTTCTCAGTGTTTATATACACTCAACGTAATACAAACGTTTCTACAAAAACTTGATGATGTCAAAACAAATGACGTGAATGAAAATCTTTTTAATTTTCAAGGCGAATGGAAATTTGGACTTGATTATTTTCGACTGGACGGTACTGTGAAATCCGATAAAAGAAATTCATATTGCAAGACATTTAATGACCCTGCCAATAAACGCGCACGACTGCTTTTAATATCGACAAAAGCTGGCGGAGTCGGTATTAATCTTACTGGAGCAAATCGAGTCGTTGTATTTGATCCAAGTTGGAATCCGTCCAACGATGTTCAAAGTATTTTTCGTATATACAGGTAAGAAACTTTGATTTACTGAAAAAATAACTTTTTATACATGATAAAATATACTGGTTTAACTAGATTTGGACAAAAAAAGCCATGTTACGTATATCGTTTCCTGACGGCGGGTACGATGGAACAAAAAATTTATAATCGTCAAGTTACCAAATTGTCACTCTCACTTCGGGTTCTTGATGAACAACAAATCGAAAGACACTATAGAGATACAGACTTGGCGGAACTATACAAATTCGAGCCGCTCACTGATGATGTGATTCTCAATTTACCGAGGGATCATGTTTTAGCAGATGTATTTCTTAAGTACAAAAATTGCGTTTACAACTTCTTTGAGCATGATTCATTATTAGAAAATAAGGTATAGAATATTTTATTTCAGAACTATTAGTTAAATAAATTTGTATTTTACATAAGAAAAAAAATTTAACTTTTTTTCAGGAAGAAGAAGAGCTGGATGAAAATGATCGAAAGCAAGCGTGGTTTGAATATCAGGAAGAGAAACATTCAGAACAAACTAATGATTTATTAAATAAGGGAAAAAGTAAATCAAACCCAAAAAAACGCATGCTTGAAAAAAACTTAGAAAAAACAACTTCTGAAAGTCCACCTGTGGAAAATGTTGTTGACAATGTCCACGACTTAAATTAAGTCAAATAGCCAAAGTGTGATAACCACCATTGTGATCATGTACATATAAACAAAGATTAATATTTAAGATTTTTCAACATTTATATTTTTATATGAAACACATGACTAAGATCATCAACAAAACTATAGATAATTAGTCATTGTGAATGTACAATATTGAAAGTATTAAAATATTAAATCGATTCTACGCAAATTATGTGAATGTTATAGTTTTTTGTAAAGTTCTATCAACGTATTTTTTAATTCATTTTTGATTGGCTGAAAAGTTTTAAAATCAGCTAAGTTTGAATTTTCTTTGTAATCGCTACTGTGTTCATACAGCTCTTCTGCCAAAATTTTTTGCCAATTTGGCCTTTTAGATTTAGAAGAAAAGCTGACCCATGCGGTATATCTGTACTCTATCGTTCGAATTGAGTAGCCCATGATAGTGATGTCTCGAAGAAGAGGCTCATCACTGCTTGGTTTACAAGTAGGTCTCATATTAGGTCTTGGATATTGACTGACAGCGAATTTTTTTGAGGGTAAAAACTATAAAAATAATAAAGCAAATTGAAAATTTATTGTGTGGTCCAAGTGTAATTTATTAAAAAGATCAAATAAGAGTATCATGAAACCTGTATAAAAAAGTAAAACATACTTTACGTGAAAAAGTTGCTTCCATCAAAGGAACCAAGGACGATCCTTCAGTACATAAATCGGGTTGTAAATTACTAGATCCTCCTTGAGGACATAGTGGAATTGGAAGTTCTGTAAGCTCTGCTATAGTAGGAAAGACATCCACTAACTCTACAGGATCATAAACAATCTTACTATTGCTGCGACATCTTTCCTTATTGGATTTGTCTACAAATTTACAGTCTTGCAAAAAATTTTCTATTTTTGATGATCCGAAAGTGATTTTTGGAATTGAAATTATTAGCGGTACGCGAAGAGCCACTTCAAAATTACTATATTTTGCCCACACAGCGTGTTCACCCAAGGACCAGCCTGTATAAAATAATAAGTGAGAGAAAGAAGTAATATTACTTTTTTAGAGAACCATTAAAACAAATTTCACTTTATAGAAGCATTGAATATTACGACGAAATATTTATATTATGAATGTAAATGAATAAACGAAATATAACTATACTAAAAGATAGTTGAATTCTTAGAATAAATTATATTACTTATATGAAAGAATACCATGATCAGATGTTAAAATTATTACAGTGTTATTTTGAATTCCTAAAATTTCCAATTCCATTAACAGTTCTCCAATGAGATCATCAATATACGTCACTGCTGCGTAATAAGATTGAATTATTCTTCTTGCATACTTCTCTGTAAATGATAGCCTAATTTAATTACATTTCTTATTTGTTTTTAATTCTGTTAAAAATATGTATATTTTTATGCAAGTAACACAATTTAAAAAAGTTTTGTTAAATAAAATTATATAAAAATAATTTAAAAATCTAAATAATTTAGAATTACTTGGTATCTTTTCCCATGGACATTTTAATCCCAATTTTTCAACGTCACTTCTTCGACGGAGATCCGTCCACGGATTATAGGCAACGCTATCAACGTTACTCGGCCACTTATAATTCATTGGTAGAGAGAATTTTTTTAGTGGATGATACTCTGAAAAACAGTACAATCATTTTAATAAATTATATCATCTTTTATTTTTCGGATTATTTAAAAAATGATTTCAGTCTTTTTTTTTTCAAGAAGTAAAAGATAAATAAAATTATTTTTAGAAATATTCGTGAAAAATTAGAAAATAATAATAAATAACTGTGGCCCACTGAATTTTTTTTCCATTTTTTCAAAATTGAGTTAACAGATGTTTGATGTTTGAATGTTTTTAAAAAAGAGAAAATAAAAGGAAATTTCAAAATAATTCCGCGTGAGCTAAGTGAAGCATGAAGTCGTAAAGCAACTCCATTTTTTTCATTATTGTTCCTACGCGATAACGAAATAACCCCATTTTTATAAAAATCTTAGTAATTAATATTAGATTTTATTTTACTTATTTTTAATTATAATTTTCTCTTTGGATGAACTTATTGTTCATGGTTGAGTTAAATAAATAAATTAATTGATCTTCAACGTATCAATTTGTAAAACATGTTTATTAATATATATATATATATATATATATATAAGTCGACGTTCGGGGAGTTACCAATAGCCTTATAGTTATAAACATTTTTTTTAAATTAACACCCGATTGGTTTTTGTCGATTAATAATTTTAATTATAACATGTTTAATAATAAATTTAATAATAAATTTATTATCAACCTGTTTCGTTTATAATTTTTTGTAAATACTACATCATATACATTAGGTTTAACTACGGTTAGAACTGTCAACAGAAACAAATAAAAAAATAAAAGAACCCATCTCAGCCAATCAGATAGCGAATAAACTGTCAACAATAAAATACACATTAATTTTTTATAAAAGGGCTTTTTATCAAGATTGCGGTAACACCCGATTTCACGTTTGCTTATATTTCTTTAATAAAAAAATAGCTAAATGAATGTATTTTTCTAGTAAATGATATGTGCATTTTTGTCCTGATAATGGTATTTGATAATCGCTATGTAGCGTCATCATTATACAGAACATTGCAAAGATGTAAACAGAAGAAAATTTACATTAAATTATTGAAAATTGCTGCGTAAAGAAAAAGTAATAGAATATCGGCAATTAATTCTTTGATTAGTATGTAGGAGATAAAAACAATGTTTTAAAATACAGTTTTTAGAGAACACGAGATATGGGAGCTATAGGTGGTTATACGGCGAAATAAGCTACATATACAACTATATAAGGTAAGAATTACTTAGGTATCGTCTTGGATACTTGAGAGGAATGTGAGGCTTCTGAAAGCCAACGGCTAAAAAGAACGGTTCTTTTCGTTTATTGTTCAGAAATTTTTTTGCCTCTTGCAACGTTTCGATATCTGGCAACGTGGTATTCGGCATTAAAGATAGACGTACCGGGCAGACCTAGACATAAAAATTAGATAAAAAAATTATAATTCATAAATAAATATTGTCGCTATATTCTAGCAATAATACAGTAGTATAAGTTGTGCAAGCGTCCAAGAAAAGGGGTATTACTTTTTACAAGTCGAAAGAGAGGAATTGTCTCACTTTTCACGGCAAGCAAACTTTGTGCAGTTAAGTTTTTTTAAATTTAACATTATCTGCAGTTCTTACTTTTCAACTCTACCGATAAAATGAACGTTATTTCAATTTTGAGGCTGTCTTACCAAACTAAGAAGTTTCTCCTTACAAGTAGAAACAGTCAGCCAAAGATATGAGAATAAGTTATATAATTTTCTTATAATAGTTGAGTAAAATAATCAGAAAGACAGCATGAAAGTAGAAACAAGGACTACGTAGATAGAATAATCGGAAGTAAAAGAATAGAAAATTCCCAAAGAGCGCAGATTGCGTCCAAGATTATCAAGCGGCAAGCAGCATTGCAGCGATAGCATATAAAAAGAATAGCCCCTAGCGAAAGAGATATAGAGTTACTATAAGAGATATCTTTATACAGTGTAAACTCATGCTGCAGCGATAGCTCTCCGATCAAGGCATATGTATGTATATATGTATAACTGGAGCGCAGGCAGGGTATTGCTTTACAAGATTGCTGGCCGGCGGCGAGTCGGGCTTTGTACGGCAGACAGGAGCGTCCTTGTAACGATCGGTGCTCGGGTGAAAAGGCACTTTGCTCCAGGAGTACGGGCTATCGTCGTTGTGATTGCTGCTCGCACCTATACATACGTATAGCGAGAAGCGTGAAATTTCTATTTATTCTTTCGTTGATGTGTGAAAAATTCCTAATTACCTGGATGGAAGACTTTGCCCAGGGACGCGGTGATGTAGCCGTTGTCCTTGAGGTGCTGGGGTAGGCTCGTGAAATTGCCGGCCTCTCGGCGCCAGTAGCTGTAGAAGTCGTAGAGGCCCAGAGTGTCGGGACGCCGGCTCGTCAGGAGGGAGTTTCTGCTCGGTGCGCAGAGAGCTTGCTGCAAGCGTAGTAGGCAAAATGCAAAATCGTCTTCATTAATTATTTGCGCTTAATTAAACTTGTAATTTTGAAATTTTAAAATTTTGAAATTTTGAAATTTTGAAATTTTGAAATTTTGAAATTTTGAAATTTTGAAATTTTGAAATTTTGAAATTTTGAAATTTTGAAATTGGAATCGCCATAAAAATTGAACGTTTGTTAGAAATGATTTGTTCAACACAGTAATACAACGATTTTAAAAAATATATATATATAAAGAACCTGTGCGTAAGCTTTATCAAAGAGAATGCTCCGTTGAGCCAGCCGGTCAATGTTCGGCGTGTGAGCTTTTGCATCGCCGTAACAGCCGAGGGCAGGTCGCAAGTCGTCCACGATTACGAACAGGAAGTTGCTCTTTTCGTTCGCGCTACTTGTTATCGGTGTCGTTAGCAACAACAAAGCAACGAGCTGCATCTTCATCGTTATATTTGTTCGATTTGCGAGAGGTAAAGTTGGTTATACTGCGTGCCTTTAGACGTGTTAGGATGACTGGTAACAAATTTTAGATGTAAGATCGTTTTTAAAGAGAGCTTGAGAAAATTTTACTTATATACAAATACAGATAATGAGTCTTATTAGCAGATAGTTTATGACAATTAACTATAAGGGAGATCGTATATGTGTATTTTTTTTTTCCATATAGTTAATGGTTTTGTACAAATATTATATATTATATGTAGGTATATCTCGATGAAGAGAAACGCACGTTCAATCCGAAAAAAATGAGCCTGATTGATATAAACAAAACATTTGGA
>JAPYZA010007863.1:0-10815 GCA_030522685.1 Eupelmus azureus | reverse complement strand
TATTAAATTTTAATACACCGACTGATAGATTTAACTGACCAAGATCTGTGATTATCTACATGAACAATGTGATTCTAATACTAATGTATTAAGCTATTAGCTACTACCACTGCTGTGACCTATTTAATAGGCATTATATTTATACTGTTTTTACTTTGTACTTGATCTGTGCAATAATACAATTTATCTATCTATCTATCTATCACATTCAGAAAATGATAGTGCGTCGGGAGACGAGTCCGACGACGAATCAAACGGTATTGACGGTCAAATTATTGATTGTAATGTGGATGAAGGAGAGTATGTTAAGCCTACAAAAAAAAGAAAAGTAAACTGATAACAATTTAATAGCAAAAGAACCAGCCGCAGTATCTTTATTTTTGCCACTAGACTAAATTCAAGTTTACAATCCGCTTCCTTGACCTCAGATACCCCAAAATCATATAAAACGCAAGTTAAATCTGTCCAGTAGTTGCCGCGATATTTAAAATAAAAATTTTAACGTTGCGCGCAGCTCGCCTCTATTACTATATATACACTTTTCTTACCGCTCCTCTGCTTCCCCCACCACTCGACCTGAGTAGCGCGCGCGGTCGTTTTCGCGCATCTTTACGTGCATTTTCAACCCATTTCACAGTGTTTTATCGGAAAATCAGAATATACATATTATTACAAAAATAATGAACTTTTAAAATCCATTTTCAAAATAAAAATCGGACAATCCGTTGAGCATTCAGACACGTTGGAAAATAGGTCGCAAAATACTTCAATCGGCAATTTTGTCTAAACTAATCGTCGGACAGTGAGAGAGTTTCGCACACTTAAAGTAACTATAAACAGCTACTCTTTCCCAAAATTAGAGCTCTCCACATATAAAATCGACTGAGTCATGAATTTATTAATAAATGCTCAATTTTTCGGTTTTTCCAGATTTTCTTCGATGAATATTATCGGATCGGGACGTTTGACCTCTCATTTTGTTCGTATTTTGATTCTTTAAAAATCTTCTATTTACAGTATTACGATTCCATTCTTACTTTTCATTTTATAAGCAAAAAACTAAAAACTAAAAAGCAAAAAACTAAAAAAAAAAAAGATTGACGCGTTCCCGCTCGTCATTGGCGAGCTCCAAGAAGCGGTAGTTCTCCTTCTCCAGCTCTATGTTCCTCTGGAGGACGGCGGTCTGTTGCCTAAGCCTCACGACACTCTCGTGAACTTGCTCCTGCAGTCGCTGGCTCTCTTCGCTCGCTTCACCTTCAAAAATTTTACTTTGCTGGCTCATTTCGCACTGGCTGTTTGCGAGGCCTTTTCCAATTGCTTTGTCTGTCGCGCGCAAAACCGCGCCATCTCTGCCGGTATCACCGATTTCTCCTATGGTAATGCGGACGACAATCGGATTCTCTTCCTCGGCGCCTAACGAGGAACGGCGGCGATCTAGTTTTCTGCTGGTATGCCCTTCTTCTTCCTGTGCCATTCGTAGTTGTTTTCGCACTTGTGATCAGCGATCCTCGGCATCCGTAACTTCGCTTGGCATACCGTCGATCCCGCCTGGAACCTGGACTCCCTCAACCTCGTGTAACCTCTGCGGAACTTCGCCAGAGCTCGAATGTCCGGTGTTGTTAATCACCGTCTTTGCGCTTTTTACAAGCCTGTCCCAGCGGTCCTGTTAATAGTATGCATACGCTCTTAGCATTCTGCCCAGTTCCCGTATGACCCGCTCCACTGGGTTGGATTCCGGGTTGTACGGGGTCGTTGTAGACAGGCGAATACCTAAATGCGCCATTTTGTTCCACTCACGGCTTATGAACTGTCTGCCATTATTCGTGGTTATGACCGACGGTCTAGTCCGCTCGTCAGCCAGACATTTCCTCATGGCGTCCGCTACCGTTGCTGCTTTATCCTAATGCACTCTTGGAATCGGATTCATAGGTCATTTATACGGACGTGTATCTTTCATGCGTAACTCGTATTTAGGTCCCTCCACACAGCCGATGCCGTTTTCAACTAAGGACGGATATTTCTGTAGAATTTTATTTAAGTCTTCTCTCTTGTTTTCTTCCTTGAGTCTAGCATCTTGGCGCATGGCGCGTAACGTTATCTCATTGCTAAGCGGTGCCTCTACTAAATCGCTTCCCAGGATAGAGATTATTGATCAATCGACATCTATGACGCATCTGTACTGCCTGAGGAAGTTTATGCCCAGGATTACCGGTGTTGACAAGCTGGAGTTCACGTAGCAGCCAAACGGCAGGCATTGCTCCTGGACCTCGAACGTGATCATTACCTGCCGATACACCTTCGCACGTCATGCTGAAAGCTCCTTTTATGTCCATCATTGGTGAGGGTAAAGCCGGTGATTTCATTTCCTTACTTTCCAAATCGGCGACCTGGCTTGCGCTATGGCAAATATTTGCGCTCCGGTGTCGATTAGGGCATAAAAGTCTCTACCATCGATTTTTACGGCCAGCATAGGGCACAGTGAGTTACCATACCATTCGAACTCATCCTCCTCACTACATTCGATCACTCGTAATTGTGACTTTACTTTGGTTTCGACCGCGCTTCTAGTTTGTAGATGACGCTCATTTTCTTGTGTGATAGCCATTTATGGATTTCGGAGAAATCCTCGACCGTTGGACCAGTTTCCACTTCTGGCACAGATGTGGAGTCGTCCTCAGTGTCTCTATTTGCCTCACCTCTCAAATCTCCGGCGGTGATCACCAAAGGCCGACAATCGCGTTGTGTGCGCCAATTAATCTTTGGCGCACGGTCAGTCCCTTTTTGCTCCAAGTCTCTGACTGCTTGGTCAGGTTATTTGCGCACTCCGATCCTTGCCGATTCTTGGGAGCGACCACGCCTCTGGCTCGCCTCTCTCTAGACTCAAGGCCATGGCCATCGATGCTCGCTAGAATGGAGGCTGCCTCTTGGATGGTTCTCGGTGCTCTGGACTCGATGCGATCAACCGTCCTCTCCTCAAAGTGCCACTTAACTTGGTCGATGAACCACTGTTCCCCCAGCGGTTGGTCTAAGTAACGTGCGAGCACAGCCAAGTGCGCCATTTAAGCTTCCCCACTTCCATCTCGACCGTGATCGAAAGTCCCAGACTGGATAGCTGCAGTGACCTGCCTCTGGATTCTTCTGGACTAATATTTTTCTCGGAACGCCCGCCGAATGTCTCTGAAAGTTTCTATATTCATAAGTCTAGCCCAATGGGCTGCTGGTCCTCTGAGGGCCGACTTAAACATGATTCGCTTGCCGAGGTCGTCCAATTCCTCGTGGCAAAAGCCTCCTCAATTTGTTCGATGAACCAAATCAGGATCACTATTTTGATGTCACCGTCAAAGATTAATCGCTAATGATGCTCAACGAATCGCATAATGGCGGCCGTCTCCCAGCGACGCCATCTGCGAACTGCGGCTCTGCCGGAAGATCCAGTGCGACCGCCGGTCTAGGCACGCCAACTCCACATGCTCGTTGATTTTCTACGACTAAGTTATTCAACTGTTCGGTTAACGCTAATACTTGCGCTCAAGTGCTATCTCCGACCAGCTCCCTCCGGTACCTCGAAAATTGTTAATTTCCGACGATTGTTTCGGCGAACCCTTTCTTCGCCTTGAGATCAACCCCAGCGTCTTGGGATGTCCCGGAGTGATTCCTTAGGTCCTCGTACGGAGGCGACAGTCCGTAACCATTTTGCTTGTCTCTTCCGTTTGGATCCGTCGCTTCGGCTACACTTTCCGCCATCTTCTGCGTCTTACCACGTGCATCCACGAGGGTTCGATTACTGTTCAAAATCAAAGTCACTTTTCACTTTTCGGAACTATAATTGAATGTCATAATTTTTACACCGCTGAATGTTGCGGCGTCCTGTCACGGTTACCAAATGTGAGGAGCGGCCGACTGGGCTCGGCTTCGCCTTAGTCTCACGGGCCACCGCGTGTCTCACGGTCGCCACTCGACTTCTCTTGAGAGGTCGAAGTGGAGAAAGCACCTAGGATTGGTTGATTGTGCTGTTAAACATATTTAACACAGCGGCTATCAATAAACAAACTTTTATTCTACCAACGGTTTTACAAAAGCTGTCTCGATTCTATAACTCAATGTATTAACAGAAGGTCATTTCTCATATGTAACCGTTATTACTGTACTGTTTCACCATGAGCGTTGACTAAAATAACCCTGTCCTTGTCGCGCGTGTGAACTAGAAGACTTCCCGCTATACTTTATTAATTTACATATATGATTGTTGTTAATTGGATTTATGTATTAATATAATAATTCTTTATGCAGATTAAATAAAAAATGAATCTATCGTTTGTGTTTAATTATGAATGAAAAGTTGTTAATTGATTTTTGATGAAACAAGGTGTAAAATCTTTAAATTTTATTTTGAAGCTAACATTTCATAGTTGCTTAACAATATCCTTTTTAACGCTAAAAAATAATAAATAAACTATATTAATACATAAATCACATTAACAACAATCATATATGTAAATTAATAAAGTATAGCGGGAAGTCTTCTAGTTCACAAATGTAATCAGCTGAATAATAGTAAAATCAATAATGAATAATATGCATAGGCTAAAACGTACAAGTAAAAAATAAAAAAAAAATTTCTTACGCTGTAATAAATTTTTTATAAGGTTATGGCGAACAGTCTTCATGCGAACTAGGATCACTCTCATCCCTATCCTTAGGCTATGAATACTTGTCTTTTGAATCGTAACCACAAACCTTGATTTTCGAATATTTACAAAGATGATATCATTAATAATTATATCGTAATGTATGTTTTCTTGTAATAAAAAAAGTCATACATGGAAATGAATAAAATTAAACTATTTATCATCAAATTATTTTAATAAATATACTTAAATAACTTACTCGTTTCTTTCTCTCTTGCACAAATTCAATTCTGCGTACCCAAACTTCTTCACTGGAATCATAATCCAGAGTACTCGAGCTGCTTGCCTGACTCTTCATTTCCACGAGACTAGAGTCGAAAAATCGTTTGTCTAAATGTGGACTTTGCAGAGGACTAATTCTTGAAAACGTCATACTGCTTGAATACGAAGGAGGATCAGTTGCAGGAAAAATCATACCAGGTCCGGTAGTATTTCTTCGACGTAAAAGTGGTTTTGCAGAGGTTGGTGAAATTAAAGCAGGATTCACAAATCGTGACACAGGTATCGATCGAGATTCGGTTGTAATAAAATTCTGATTAGACTTCTGATCTATTTGTTCTAAGCTAGATTTTTCTGAAGAAGATGAAGAACTTATAATTTTGCTTTGAATACATTCACTCTTATCGTGAGAACCTTGACTTATTTTTTCCTCTTTTTTTCTCAAAGTCTCATTGATGTCACTGGTTTTTCCTAAAAAGTAGAAAATTATTATTATTTAGAAGAAAAAAAGAAGTATTTGGGTAAAACAATATGTTGATTGACTATCGTACCTTCTTCTGTTTCATATTCATCTTCTTCTCGACATTCGGATAATCGTCTACCCCACGGATATGGACTATGAGTTTGATTTCTCGAAGGTAGTCTGTTAACATGAGACAAAAAGTAGTGATGAAAAAAACTATCAACACCTTCAGAATCTTCACCAGAAGATTGTAACATATCTTTTAGAGCAGCCAATGAAGTTATAGTGTTATAGTTAATAGCTGACACTAAGTCATCTTCAATGTCACTATCATCCGTTACGTCTTCATTTTTGTTACCAGTAACATTTTTTTCTTGTATTTTAAATTTTTCAGATGATGTTTCCGTTTGCGCACTTGCCAAACCAAGCTTTTCTTCTGAGCTTGTTTCTGAATCATCATCAGAGCTGGTACTTGATGAAGAACTTGAATTTTCAACAAACTTTTCATCTTTTTTAGATTTTACTTTACTTACTTCAGAGTCATCAGAATATTTTTCGTTATCATCAAACATTTCCTTTGTATTTTTTGACATAGCTGATATTTTTCTTAATTCAAATGTTTCATTATTATCATTTCCAGGATCTTTCTGATTTTTTAATTCGTGGGTATCACTTTGCGACGATCGATTTGTAACTTTAGAATTTTTGCTCTGATTACGTTTAGTTTCGTCATTTGAACTTGTTTCCGATTCGATGTGCGCCATCTAAACAATTTTAAATGAAGTATTAATGGAAGAAAAACAAACTTCCCAATTAATTTTACATCCAATTATTATAATTATGATTGACATTTTCATAATATTTAAATCTCTAGAAAGATTAAGATTAAAACTTAATAGTATATTACGCACCGTGGGAGGTAAAGAATTGGCGAGTCCATGGGGTTGCCATTTTACCTCCCGAGGTGCGAATACTATTTTTCGCTACAGTGAGGCCGAAATTACCAACTTTCTGTTTGAGGTTAGGACGGAAAGTTGGCACTTTCGGCCCGCTGTGGCGAAAAAATAAAAATCTAAACTATAAAAATAAACGCACTAAATAAATGTGCGACAAAAAGGGTGAATGTAACAATAATAGCACTATGGATACTAAATAATTTATTAATATTCAGACACTAATGATATTCTGCGATCTAAATAGAAGAAACTATTATTTTTTTATGTTTTTACATATTTCGACGGCAACTGTTTGAGGGACCTTAAAATATATTTTTTCTTTTTTCATTAGGAACAAATCAAAAAATTTGTAACACTAAAACGATGATTGAAATTAATATAATTAAAAAAATAGTTTTCAATTAATCTAATTATATTGACTTAAATCTTCGAGAACAACATCATTATAAGTTGAGCACTAGCTTTGAAAAATGTCAAGAATAGATGGGGTGCGTTGACTAGTGGAGATAGGCGGTGAGACGAGTGAGAAAGAGCACGCACGCCGTGATCGTCAACTTTGCACTGCTGGCTCGCGAGCGTCGGAACATACATAGGTGCACATCTGTGTGTGCGCTGCGACGTGGGAGAGTCTCGCGTTTTTAGTGCTCGTCGCCGAGCTCGCAACTGCGAGGCTCATGTAAATACATACATATTCGTACATAGCAATACAGCGTTGGATCGGCAGCACGACGTGAAAAACGTTAAAGTTATCGTTAATGCTATCTTTTATCCTAGGGTCTAATGGTTATTTGTTATTATAGGTTTTCTGTAGAAGAGTTTATTTATTTAAAAAGTTTTTATTAGTCCTGTGTATCTTAAGGCATTTTTTTATTATTACATCAGTTTTGATAGTATTTAGAATTTTTTATGGCTCTTACCCGCTATCGTGTAACTCCAGTCATGTCTGGTTTACTCCTTATGATAGTATTTTATATTTTGAACTTCCCCGTTGTCGTAGGTTTACTATTGTCAGGTTTATTTATCTTATTTTATAATGAGTTTTTTCCTTATGATTACAGATTTGCTCGTTATTGATTTATGCATTTTGCAGAAAAATACTAACATTTATACTACTTTATTTCTTCCGCGTGTTAAAATAAGTCCATTCAAAATTTCTTTGAAGTAAGGACTTTTACATAGACGCGCAAGATACTTCCATTCTATTTAATTCCGCGAGATAAGTCCATTCGAATAGGAACTGTCAATATGTGATAACAAATAATAACTTACTTTATAGGTAGCTGAAACGATTGCAGAAGTCTTTAATTTTTCAATGCTACATACAGTCAGAGTACAAAACACAAGTTTAAAAAATAAGTCCATTTGAATAGAACCATCGATTTTAGGAACATTAAATGGAATATTATTTTAGCATAAAAAATTTAAAAAATTAAAAAAGCAATGCTGAATGTAATTCAAATTTTAGATTCGAACCTAATAATTTATAGTGATAAGATCGTGTAATAGAACATGGTAGCTAAGTAAAATGTAAATGTACGCGCAAAAGTTGGAGGTCCTACTTTTCATGCAGTTTACAGACAAGGAATGAGGTTAATTCCATGTAAATGTTGTGAAAAATATAATGGAAAATAAAAAGGCCTTGTCTCCAAAATCAATTAACGTAGCAATATCTTATTTCCAGAGCTTATTGGTAAAACATATGATTTTTTGTATAAGATAAAACTTGACAAACTTAAAGTCAAGTGCCTCTAAAGCACCACTCGCTACGTTAAAATTTCGCTTTGCTCTGTCTCTTTTTAATTTATTTGAATAGAAGAAACAGAACTTTTAGTCAAGAATTATTTACCTCTCGTGCTCTCTAAAAGAAAAAGTTTGAATCCAAGTCCAAATTCACACTTTGTCTCAATTCACACCTTAATTCAAAATTCAAAATTCACACTTCACGAGGTGTGAATTTAAAAATGTATACCTCATAAGGTGTGAATTTAAAAATTCACACTTTATGAGGCTTAAAATGCTTCTGTTGATCATCTTCGAACTAATGTATTTATTATAATCGTCTACGTTTTGGTGAACTTAATAATCACCCTTCTCAAGACTAGAAAGTACAGAAAATTTACAAAAAAAAGTTAATTAACCTTATGACGTGTGAATTTCAGTAAACTTCAAAATTCACAACTCAAAAGATGTGAATTTCAATGAATTTCAAAATTCACTCCTCATAAGGTGTGAATTGAGACAAGGTGTGAATTTGGACTTGGATTCACACTTTTTCTTTTAGAAAGTAACGTTAATGTAGAAAATAAAAAAAATAGAGGTAGAATATTTCAGAATACAAAAATGTTTAAAAAACATACTTAAGAGGAGGTCGGATAGCTCTGTCCTTGTCTAATAAGAATTTTTGCTATAACTTAATAAATAATTGTTTTTATGAAAAAAGAAAAGCTGTCCCCGCTAAATTTTAGAACGAGCAAACGATTGTGTTTTATGAAAAAATAAAAAATTTCCACTAGATTTTCAGAAAACTTTGAAAAACTATTATTAATTCTTTTCTTTAGAAAATATTTAGTTATTTTAGTATTTTAAAGTTTTCTCAAAATCTACTGGAAATTTTTAATAAAATTTTTTTTTTTCAAAATTTTAAAATTTTTTTAAAATTTTCGAATGTTTATAAAATTTTAAAATTTTTTAAAAAAATTTGAAAATAATGAATACTTTAATTTGCAAAATTTTGACTATTTTCGAGAGGCGGGAGGGAAAATTTGTCTCAGATAATTCGAAATGAACGGAAGTTGAATATTTCTATGCAGCGGGAGAAAAAATTCCCCCCCCCCCACCCCCCGCTGCATAGAAATATTCAACTTTTCGTTCATTTCTGATGCACGAAAAAGGGCCTTTTTCATGCACGTGTTGAAAAAAATCCGTTCTTAACTCGTGAACAGCATTTTTAACGTCGATGGTCCATTAATGTTTGGACTTAAATAATTGATGGTAGATTGGTAAGTCCTTTTCCTTCCCTTTTTCCTTTTAAATAACCTAAGAAATTGATCCACTCTTTGTTCTACGTTCTTTGTTAAAAACGAATGCTCATATTTAAGAGAGAAGTTAAGAGCTGATATTAAAGAGTAGTTGAGAAAAAATAAATTTTGATGAATATTTTTCTGTAAATTAAAGCATAAAGTTATAAGAAAATAATTTTTTCTATAGGGAAGATTATTTGCATAAAAAAGAGGTTAGAAAGATAAACAAAATATTTAAGATAAAATGGAATGTCAAATGAATTATTGTTGAACCTTATTATTTTAATAAAGGATATTGCTTGTATGAAAATCAAATTGTTCTCAGACTTTAATAATTGCTTTTTCTTTGATAAATCATTCTTTTATTAAGAAAATTTATATTATTGGGTTAAAGGATTAATATTCTTTGATAAATCATTCTTTTATTAAGAAAATTTATATTATTGGGTTAAAGGATTAATATTACTTAAATTGTAAAATTTGTATTATTTTATAATTAACGTACATAAAAAATAAAAAAAGAAATTCGGATTGTAAAAAAATGATCGAATACTCGGTGACATACATTGCACTTTTAGGCGTATTGTTTAACTTATTTATTGAAAAAACTATTTAATTTTTTGGATATTCTTTAGAATTCCTTCACCATTTTTCCATTACTCCCAGTACCATTCCTTATACTTTTCCGAGTAGATTGGTCCCATCTACTTACCTGCTCGGCTCAACGGACGAGCTTACTTGGGCTTCCTTACGGACACTCTACCACGTCTACTTGAAGACTTGCCAATAAACTTGCTGCACAACTTGATCTTCCAGCAGGACGGAGAGCCCCCACACTTGGTCCAAGCTATCACGGAACACTTAAATAGAACATTTTCAGATAGATGGATAGGAAGAAATGGACCTATTTTATGGCCAGCACGCTCTCCAGACTTGACTGTTCTAGATTACTTCCTCTGGGGACATGCGAAGGAGGAAATCTATCGGACGCCAGTGCAAACGGAAGAAGAGTGCCGCGAGCGTATTGACGCCTTCTGCGCTGCTTCGACAGAGAACGTCAACATGATTAGAAAGGCCCAACACAACCTGGTTAGACGAGCGCAGCTGGTCTTTGATATTATTATTTCTTTTTATTTTTCAATCGGCCCTTTTCAGGGTCAACACTATCAATTACGACGTAGAACAAACTAAAGGTATAAAAAAAATATTTCGAGAAGCACGGAGAGATCTGATCCTGGTTTTTGCGACTTAGTTGCATGATTCAACTTTCGACATGTTAAAATTTTCTAATTTTACGAAAGTAAAACACCAATATCACAGTAAGTATTATTTGAAATAGCCATGTATATCTTTTTATAAAACAGTATAAAAAATGCAAAACTCCAAAAGGATGCGAGACGGTGTCATTTTAGCTGTATCTCACAAGCTTTCTTCTTTTCTAAAAAATCATTCCCCTAATTTTTCATTAT